>JAJMHH010000032.1:21243-59250 GCA_030582955.1 Osmozyma tolerans
TACTATACTATACTATACTATACTATACTATACTATACTATACTATACTATACTATACTATACTATACTATACTATACTATACTATACTATACTATACTATACTATACTATACTATACTATACTATACTATACTATACTATACTATACTATACTATACTATACTATATGATACCGCACTATCTATTATTGTATCTTATATTGACCTATCTACTGTCTGATTCTGTATAGTATTGCCTAATACTGTCACTTGCTACTATTTTCTAGTACTTTTTGATACTATCTTATATTTTCTGATACTTTCTAATTATACTATTTATTCAATTTAATACTTTCACTGTCTAATACTGTATATTACTTCTCTTTATAATCTTATAACCTATATATCTTATGTATTAATAAATATTTCTATATTAGAGTAATTAACAATATTTAATAGTACTTATATATAGAGAAGTATAATTAATGATATAATTATGATTTTATATATTAAAAACACAAATGAAATAGAATCCATAGATTGTCTAATCTAATACTGCCACTGTCTATGCTGTCTATTTGTATTGTCTATGCTGTCTAATGGTACTATCTGCAATCTATATATATATATATATATATAATCTTTTTTCTTTGTTTATTGTCTAATATGCTAATGACCAAAATCAAAAAAATCCTCATCATGAGTAATTTGAGAAATGGCATCATTATGATATTCATCATATTGATTATCATCATCAAAAGGATCATTTAAACATCCTTCGCGGAAATGTTCATATGGACCCAGTGTTGTCAAAGGTTCATTGCGGAGATTTAATGCGTATTTTTCATAAGGATTCACTGAATCGCGTTCATTTTTGTGAATTGCCGGTGGCAGTCTCAAAGATGGCCGTTTGAATCGACCAGTCCGCGAAACCGCCCTAGAAGGTCCCAGAGAAGATATCCCTGGGGTTGAATTTGCTGAATTCATTTGTGATTTCACCCCAGGTAAAGTATGGGTATAAGGAACAGCGACGAAACCATCGAAAGAATCTTTAGGGCTGGAGGTTCTAGGGCTGGCGAAGCCAGTCCTAGGGCCAGAACTGGCGGGGCCAGGGCCAGGACTGGCTGCGCTAAGGCCAGAAGAGGTATTTTTCGCACTGGCGGGGCCAGGGCTAGGGCCAGGACTATTTCTCGCACTGGCTGTGCCAGTGCTCGGGCTCGGCTCATATAATGAAGCCCTCCTCAACCAACTATGACGAATCTGATAAACAACCTCAGAACCATCATCAGAAGTAGAAGAAAAAGAATAACACTTTTCAGAGGTTGACCTCTTCAGAATTGACTTTTCCTCATCAGTAAACAGATTTGCTTCAATAACTGGAGGATTTCCATTAAGTGAAATGACCGCATCACATGATGCACCCATCATAATTCCAGGATGAAAAGGAACAAACATTGCAACAGTAAGAAACACCATAAGTGCATCTAAAGTCATGATGTAAACTTCATGCGTAATAAGAAAACCGGTCCATCCTTCGGATAACTCAATAAGTCGATAAATACACCTAATATAGATGAAACCAACAGAAACAAGCAAAATCAACGGGAAATACCCAAACAATGAACCAGTGCGAAGACCTGAATAGTGCCCATCGTAACATGCATCTAAATCACGTCTTTTCATTTCCGCCCCGCGCTTTGTATGGAATAAAAGTGCTGCTAAATTGCCCCACAGAAACCGCACTGCATCAGAAGCACGAAACCAAACACGAAACATAAAATCACAAAGAAAGAATAAAAATAGCGACATGGAGAAAACCTGAAAGGCAATACCTGCAACCATGGTCCGCGTGCCGGGCTGTGTATCTTCCAATTGTTGAAGCTTAATGGCAGCATCTCCGCCTCCAGCTGCTTGGATAATTAAACTAGCCAAGTCGCACGTGACAAAGATATACGAATACCATAGAGGACCAAGAAGCAGGAACCGACGGCCATGGACAGTCGCAAGTTGAGCAAGAAGGTAATAAACACCAGCCATGATAAGCGCAGGAGCTAAAGTAAGGGAGATAATCTGGCAAAGGAAAGAATGACGATTTGAATAGTCTCCAATAGATAAGCATCGTGCGAGATAACCAGCGAATTCAAGTCCAGTACCGGCCAAAAAACACCCACCAAAATACCATGTCCGTTTCCGCACCATCATTATTAAATGAGTGGCTAACAAAAGCGCAAACACTCCAGCAAAAACTCCGTTTGCTATAGCCAGAAGATCCGTTTGGTAAAGGTTTATTCCACGTTCAAGTTCTTGTAATTGCATAGTGGAATTCCAAATAATTGATGTCATTCTTGGAAGTTCTTGTGTATTGGTGGCAGTGGCAATATAATTTTGTGCCAGAATCACCGATAACGACGCCTGCGCCGCTTTAGCTTCATTGGCTGCATGGTATAAATCAATTTTTTTAGTCATTGTAGGCACTGCTGATGTAATGGATTTGAGGGTTGAAACAAGTCCATAATAATTAGCGGGGTCAATATGAGTAAGCGTTGTTTGTGTTGGGAGTTTGGATGTAGTCCATGGTCTAGTGAATCTTTCGATTTCTGACGAGAGTGATGGGGGGATTGATTGCATAGCGAACGAGTGAACGAAGTGAACGAGTGAGCGAAGCTAGAAAAGCTAGCAAAAGAAGCCAAGCTAGCAAAAGAAGCCAAGCTAGCGAACGAAGTGAGCTAGCTTTATCAAAGCTAGCAAAAGCGAACGAAGTGAGCAAGAAGATGCTAAATCAAAGCTAGCAAAAAGAAGCTAAATCAAAGCTGATAAGCTAGCAAAAAATAAGCTAGGAATAAATAAGCCGGAAGCTAAGCTGGCAAACGAGCTAGTATAATGGAATAGCCTATCTATTGAAATGACTGCTGGAATTAACTGGCAATCGAAGGCTAAGCTATTGATATGAAAAGAAGCTTATGTAAGCAGGATGCGAATGAACTATCAATGGTATCAACGCTCTGGTATCAACGCTCTGGATCAATGCTCTGGTATCAATACTTCAGCCAGTATGCTTCAAAAAGGTAGACTGGGATGGATCAAAATAATACCAAATGACCCCATCCTTATATTATTCATGGATAGCGGGGCTGTCATTGACACTTTGAAAAAATTACCTATTTAGGTTGATACTTTCCAAATAAAGTAAATTGGTACTGCAGATAATCATTTTAGTCTTCGCACTCGCCTAGGCGAGGAGCTTCACTTTCCTGATGAGGCAAGGCCGTGAATACGGATATACATGAATAAGGAAATGAATTTACCATACAATATGATACACAAGATATAATGTACAATACAAAACTAGAAGTATATATGGAATCTAGAATACAGGTCAAGACTTCAGCCCAAGACTTTAGCCCTGAAGTCTTGGTATAAGTCTCGGTCAAAAATCACACTTCAGCCGACTGATGTCTCAGCCAGTATTTAGTGCAAGACAGACTTCAGTCGGCCAAGTATTTCGTGTAAAGCTTGAGAATAGTGACCAAGGCAAGATTGCAAACAGTTTCATTAGTAATAGACTCTAACTTGGGAGTCTCTATTTGCAACTGAGGAGCCTCTTGGTCTCAGTTTCTCTAGTGTAACTCTGAAATTGAGGTCAAAGTCGGTTGGAATCTTTGCAGGATTGTGAAGGATGAAGCCTAATTGCAAGACTGAAGCCAAGATGGTCCAAGACTGAGGCCGAAGGCCGAAGTCTTGGTTCAAAGAGATTAGTACAAGACTGAGGCCGAAAGCCGAAGTCTTGGTCCAAAGAAATTAGTACAAGATTCCGGCCGAAGTCTAAGTTGCAACACTTCGGCCTTCGGCCACAGTCTTGGTCATTGCCTCAGTCTTGGTCCAAAGAAATAAATACAAGATTCCGACCTTTGGCCGGAATCTTGCGTCGAAGTCTAAGTTGCAAGACTTCGGCCTTCGGCCTCAGTCTTGGCTCACTCTTGGGTCTTCTTCTCCCCAAACTGGTGCCTCTCTAAATCAACATTCATTTGAGCATGATCCTCCAGATTATTATTTCTTTCAGAATCCGAACCCTCTTTATCAGTAGCAGATTGCTCGTTTTCAGGTTGAGACTTCTTTTTCCTAGGACGGAATTGCAACGTTGCAAAATGACGTCCCCATAGTAATCCAGGATGTAAAGGTACCAAAGTAAAAGTCATGAGCCAAACCATTGTGGCATCGAATACCATAAGGTAAACTTCATGACGAATAATGTAACCTTCCCAGCCTTCAGCAAGTTCCACTACTCGGTAAATGCACCGAATATAGATAAAAGCCGTAGCCAGGAAAATGGCCAAAAGTGAGTAAGGATAGAGCTTTCGCGAACGAACGTCACGGAAATTGCCATCATAATGAGGTTCTAGAATAGGGTACAATTCGCGTCCACGACGGGTATTGAGGAAAAGATGGAAGAAGTTGGCCACGGAAAACTGCACCTCAGGAGCAGCTCGGAAATAGATGCTGTATAGGAAATGACAATAGACAATGATGAAAATGGACATGGTAAGAACTTGGAAGGCAATACCTGCCACCATAGTATGAGTGCCCGGACCAAGATCCTCCGCAGTCAGTAAAGCAGTAGCAGCAGTTCCGCCACCTCCGGCTTGTATAATTAGCGAAATCACGTCGCACGTGACAAAGATATATGTGAACCATCTTGGTTTTAGGAAGGAGAATCTTTTCCCGTGGTACACAATGACACGACCTAGCATATAGTAGACACCGGCCATTAAGAAAGCAGGAGAAATTGTAAGGGTAATAATTTGAACAAGAAAACGGTCGTCATTATCGTAATGGTTGATGGAGAGGATTCTTGCGAGGTAGCCGGCGAAATCAAGGCCTACACCACAAAAGAGCAAGAATGTGAAGTACCAGTAGCGGAAAGCAATTCCAGCAACAAGATGGTACATCCATGTAAGGCCGAAGAGAACGGTAAATAGGGTATTTGCGCCCATGGAAAGAAACGACCGGTAATTATTCCTAAGGAAGTCCACCTGTGAGATTTCTGTGGCGGCAGCCATAATGACATTGGAAGCTGATGAGTAATCTGGGCCTGTGGCGGTGGCCATGACTTTTTGAGCGCTGATTATGGCAAGAGATGCTGATGCTTGTGCAATTTGCAAGGAGAGCGACCTTTGGTCTTCCTTCAATGTAGCGGTAGCGGCAAACGCCGTAGCGCTTGTATAGGTACTGTAGAGGCCGGAAGCATTAGTGGGATCCACCGAAGTAAGGGTGGTTATGGTGGGCACAGTGGAGGCCATTTATGGAGATGATAATTGAAGAAGGAGGGCAGAAAGCCATATAAAATGGAGACGAAAAGAAATAAACAAAAAAGAAATAAATAAGGAAAAAAAAAAAAAAAAAAAAAAAAAAAAAAAAAAAAAAAAAAAAAAAAAAAAAAAAAAAAAAAAAAGTATAAAAATTATTTAAGTAAATGATAACGCTTGTGAAGCAGCCCTGTGTGTTTCATCTAGAAGAAAAAGAAACTGACAAATACATCTGCGCAATGTGTAAAACGAGGAAAACGGCCTCCGTGAATGCAACAAGTGCATTATTGACTCACATAAAATCTTGTATATACAAAACTTGAGAAATTGAAGCAATAACCAATGAAATCAATAAATTCCCAATAACCTCCTCATTAACTTCCTCAATAACATCCCCAATAACATCCCCAATATCTCCAATAATCCCCAATGCCATAATAGCCTCCATTATCAAATTGCCGAAAAATTGCCGCAAATTCCTAATAAAATCTCCGATATCACACTCCTGCATATAAGCTCCCACTAGTCAGGTCATCATCATTTCCTCATGTGAAGCATACATCCACACTTCCCTTGTTGCATTGTGCCCAGCCACCCCACGTCTTTTTATTGTCATTGGAGCCTGTCAAAATCACGGAACATCTGGCATCTTCTTTTGTTTCCCCACGCATCTTCTTCTTCTATTGCAGACTTTCTTAGCAAAAAAAAAAGCCCCTACGTTGTGACTTAGATTTTTGAGTTGAAACGATTTTTGCCTTCTATCCATTAACTGTATATTCTTATCTCCGGCAACTATTCACATTCATTTATTATTTTTGATTTTATCTCCCGTCCTGTATATACCTCGTTCTTTCAATTTGTTATTACCAATCATGTTTTCTGCGAGGCCTCATCGGTGCCTTGCTTACTACATTTCCGTGTATGCGTTTTTTCCGCGATTATCCCGAGCTTGCTATATGCACTAGTATAATATATATATATATATATGAAAAAAAAAAAAAAAAAAAAAAAAAAAAAAAAAAAAAAAAAAAAAAAAAAAAAAAAAAAAAAAAAAATCTACCAAAAACTAATGCTAATCATGCAATGAAACATTCACTAATTCCCCACGATGTGCCGTCTTTTCAAATACGTCATTGTCTTGGCCGATATGGTAGATCCATCGTAGATCTTTGTTTCAATTTGTCATATTTTTATCCACTTTTTTTTGTTTCATTTTTGTTTCATTTTCTATCCATTTTCTTATGCCTCCTTGTTTACTTTTATGTCAATGGCTTCTTATTCGTCATCACTCTTGGTGATTACCATCACTTTTGGTGGCTAATTGCTCACGCTTCCAAAACTTAAGCAATAAATCTCCATAATTTTGAAGATCTTCCACGGAAATCATAAGCTTAAAATCCAAAAGTAAAAGAAATTGTAACTCCAAATAGTTGAGTTCTTCTAATGGCAATCCTCCTACCTTGGCATACCGGAGGTTTTTGTAGAAAATATCACTGAAAAACTTGGAACTCACAGTAATGCCCAGAATAATGAGTCGGTGAATATTATACGAATCCATAACAAAAAGTTGTTCAGATTCTTCTCCTTCTTTGGTTTCTCCTCCTCCTTCTTCTGTTGGTGTAGCCTTGCTTTTGTTGAGATTATTAGCTCTTCGTGCTATTCGATCAAAATAAACCAAAAGGGAAAGAAATACCTCGTTGGTGATGGGACAATACTTGAGCACACGAGTCAAATAAGCATTAAGTGAAATCCCGGGTACATTTGTACCGTGAAAAGCAAGAACATTAGCAAGATACCGATTTTTCAATTCGTCATCACGATCTTCTTCCTCATCAGAACTACCTAAAAGTTCTTCATCTTCATCTTCATCATCTTCATCATCCACATGTTCAATGGTGGTATTAACACCACTACCACTCTCGAAAAAAGTGGACTTGGCTGCCTGATTTCTCTTTCTCGTCCGTTCGAGCTTCTTCTGTTTCCGGTTCTCTCTCATTTTTTGCCGAATAGCAATGGTATTATCGAAATGGTTAGGATGAAGCTTATCGTTGGCTTCAATGATCTTGGTAAGAAGACATGCAAGCATTGTGATGAGGTCGTTAACAGGAAATTTGACAATATTAAGATGTTCATCATACCCTGGCTCTCCAGACTGTCCTCCTCCACCTTGAGCATCTCTCCGGTTAAGTGATTCTAGGTACTCGTCGTAAGTCATGTAATGATCTGGTTCGGCAAAATGGAACTTTGGTGATAGACTTGCTGGTGGTTTCACTTCTGCTGTGGGGTCATGATGAAGAGAATGACTGAGTCGACTTGTCAGTGCCGAATATGAATTCGGAAGAAACTGGCTATTTTGTTGAAGTGATGGAATGGTACTTCTGTGACTAAATGACGATGGGTGGATCGACGCATGACTAGATGAAGGGTGGCTAGAGGATGGGTGAGTCAAATTGGGGAATGATCCACTATGGATATTTGCGTTGGAATTTGCCGAGTGCATTGATACAGTTGTTGTTGGTGCTGATGGACAAGGTAAGTTTTTGTACGAGCCTGGGAAAAAGCCACTCTGTACATTGGGTAGTTGCTGGTGTTGTTGTTGTTGTTGTTGTTGTTGTTGTTGTTGTTGTTGATAATCTGGATGGTAAGATGGAGTTTGTGAGTAATTGGAAGTATAAGAAGAAGACACCATAGATGGAGTATTATGACCAAAAGGCATATGAAATTGATTTGATGATGATGGAGTAAAATGATTCAGCAGAAATGGTGTATTAGAAGAACGGCCAGGAAATGGTATAGATGGATGTGGAGTAAACAGAGAACTAGTGGACAAGACACCACTATCTCCAGTTTGTCCCACGTCCGGACCAGCGGGCATTTTAGTGGGAGCTGTGGATTCATGTGATCTATCTGACATTAAATTCTTGGTTAAATTGGAAACAGCAACTGGTCTTGTAGGTTGTGCCAGAGCAAAACCTTCATTAGGAGGATGGCTCATTCTGATGTTAGTACGGGGAACTCAATAGATTGGCATTGGGAATTCACAATATGATAAAATCACCACTGTCTTTATCACATACTTGCTAAGGTCGGTTGAAGATAATGTATAAATGAAATAATGTCAATGTGAGACAAATCCGTTGATGGTTGTTGGACCCGAGACGACTGTCGCTAATATTAACTGCTGGTGTACGGGTGTTTTCTATGCCGTTGCTACCAGGCGTATTCCAACCATATTGGGCCATGTTCCTTTATCTCTTGCACTCCATTACTTGAGAGAAATGCCAACATAATGAAGTATCCATTTAGTCCCTGGCTTCCTTGTCTACCCTCTTGCTTCATCAAGGCTAAAGTCACGTGCTTCTCGAGAAGAAGTCACGGGCTTCGACGCGGAAATAGCTTATCCGGTTTCAGCCGTGTGGGAGTTGGATTTCAACTACTAATATATCCGATAATTCTATATATTTCAAAGGGTCACTATATATCAAGAAATATTGATAGTCAATATCGATCCTCCCAACTATATATACATACACCCATACATCCATACATCCATACATACATACATCCATCCATACATACATCCATCCATACATACATCCATCCATACATACATATATATATATATACCTGCATATACCCCATTCATAAATCATTCCTCATCTACTAATATCTTCTCCACAATGTCCACTACACTGAAGGTTACCTTTGCTGCTTCATGTCTCTTTGCGGCAGCATCTTTCATATATATTAACGTTGAACAACGTGTGGATCGTGAAAATGCAAGACAAGGACCAATCAAAGATGCAGAAAGATTACGTCAAAGAATGACCAAAAAACAAGCAGCCAACGAATTAGAACATAATCAACAAATGGCATTGAAACAACAATATGAGAATATTCAACCTTTGAATGCAGAAATCATACGAGGTCCTGATGAAGAGAAATGATTAATTTTGTAAATAGTTCCATAATCAAATTTCCAAAAATCAACTCTCCCCTACAATCATAAATGTCTGTGCGCTTGGAGACACCCGTGGTCTTGCTTCTCTAAAAAGAGATCCACTAGATGTACTATGATACACTGGAGACTTTGAGTCCACTTTTTTGTTGCGCCTGTTCCACAAAGCTTGCCTCAGACGAATCACCAAAACGGTTCTTCAAAGAGAGGATATCGGACTGTAGGCAGCCACAGCCAAGCCATTGTGAACATTCGCCAGTCTAAGACTTAGTGACTTAGCCTGAGACTTAGTCGAAGACTAAGTCGAAGACTATAGAAGAAAGAAAAAAAACTATGTATTTTTTTTTTTTTTTTCTTATATACTTGATGCGCTCTGGTGTACGGGTGTTTGTTTAAACTTATCATTGATTACGTAATCGGCTCTTCCTCCTCCTCCAGCTCATCCTCCTCAACGACACACGACGACCGACTAGGCACGTCAATATACCCACCCACGTGACCAGGAAATAGCCGGGAGATCTCTACTGCCGAAGGCGGATGACCCAGAAACGAAATCGACCGCATCTTCATCTCGCCAGTGTCATCGGTGGCTTCTCGACGCCGCCTAGGCGATGTCGGTAACCGATTGGACCTCTTAACCGAAGTCACGTGCGACTCTTCTGCTTCATTCATTCCGTACAAGATAGAAGCTGCCTCGAGCATTTGCACTTGTTGGTGTTTTGTCATGAGAAGCTTCTTGGTCATGTCCCACTGGGGAGTGTGTTCCCACAAATGCTTTGCTAGCGACGACACGTGCTTATATTCTTTACCGCAAGCTTCACAAGTAAAGCTATCGCCGGCTCGGACCGATTCACCTTCGGAGATTCTTCTTACGATGTTATCACGTGAAAGAGTTGGTCCCGACATTGATTTTCTTCTTGAGAATTGCTGATGAACATGATGTAGCGGGATATCTTTGTGAAGTTCTTCGTTGAATAATCTCTGATTATGGATCCGATGATGGTTATGTTTTGTAGCGATTGAATATGGGGAAGCCGATGAGTTTCGACGGGTATGGGCTTGGATGCTTGACATTTGATTTGAGATAATTGAATTTTAAGATATTGGAATTTGAGTAGTCAAAATATCTTAAATTTCCGAGGATGAAAGATATTGGTTGTTTTCACTGGTGGATTTGTGTGGATAGGTGCGATGACTTGGAGAATTTTATGCAATGAGCAGTGAGTAGCTGAGGATTTGGAGACCTGGAGATTCGGAGATTCGGAGATTGTGGAGATTGTGGTAAATTTTTAATTCACTGAACTTTTTTTTTTTTTTTTTTTGTTTTGTTTTGTTTTGTTTTGTTTTTCTGTTTTTCCTTTTCTTTGGGTTTCTAATTTTTTGAATTTTTTCTCCAAATTTTTGGGTGGTTTTTTTCTTGGTTTCTGCTTTTTGCTGCCAATTTTCACTCGCGAGATGCATTCCGCGCCTTTCTCGAGGTGTGATTAGGCGACCAGCGTGAGTCAGGCAAATATAAAAAATGAAACTTTAAAGGGAATGTATTTGGAAATTTGCATGTCAAACTTTGAGTACCCAATCTCAAAGATCTCAGATTTTTGAGATCATGTATCTCAAATTAAAATCATCTCAAATTCACCATCTCGTTGCATCTCATTGCTAGTATATTGCCAGGATGGACCATCTCATTGCGAGGATGGACCAACTAAGCGAATGCGCATCAATACCATAATCCCCGTAGAGAACATCCTCAAACCTGAAACAAGAAATTCTGTAACAAAATCAAATAAGTAAAGAAATGCTGGAATTGCTCAATTTGCTCAAACTGCTCAAATTGCTTGAATAAAAAGACTCTTGAATAAACTCCTGTTAAAAAGACTCAGCATCAATATGCTCATCATCATGGGCAACGTCAAATCCACTCTCCTTAAACCAAAGAATCTCTTGCACTTGAGTAACAAAATCAAGACAAGATATTTCCTTTAGATCATTTGTAGCAGGATCATCAACAGCATAAGCATGTTGAATATTCTGAGTTAATATTTCAATCTCCCGAAGCTTGTTAAAGTAAAAATTCCGTTCAGTCTCCAAAGTTTCCATATGAAGATGTGCCTCACTTAAGTCAAGCTTAGCCTGCTCAAGCTTATTGGACATATCACTAACCATTCGAGTAGCATCTTGAGAGGAAGCGCTAGATGGACGGCTTTGAGCAGAAACTCGTCTTTTTGGAAGCGAAATCAGACTAGCCACTCCAGAATTTGCCCCCATGGTGGCAGATCCAGACACAGACCGTTGCAGTTTTGCCGTTGACCCAATATTGGTGACGTTCTGATTCGGTGTGATGGTATTTCTCCTCGACAGAGCACCCGAAACTGGAGTTCGGGTTCCTGAAGACTTTCTCCGAGCAGAAGACGCGTCGTATTCAATATTCAAGTCTTTATGGTCATTCCAGTGTCGTTTAAACCACTGAAGAAGCTCAAGATTATCCTGAAGCCGGCACTTGATAAGACGTTCCACGTCGATTTGTTTAGAGATGTGATTCCGGTTGAACGCCGCCTGTAGAATCTTCATATTGCTTCTGGCATCATATTCGCTAAGATTATCCGTGAATTTGACCTTACTCATGGGCACACCGCCATGGATACAATCCATCAACTGACAAAAGGCAGCACCAGTGCCACATTGCTCAACTTTAGAATAATTCAAATTTAGCGTAGCGTTGAGCCAGCTCAATAGCTCCGACCTGCTCTCGCCAATAACCATGGCAAGGATGTTTTAACTTGTGCCACTGTTGAAACAATGTTTCTTCACGTGGCGTCGGAATGTAAATAAACGGAGTGTATATAATACATCCGTACACCAATACGAGTCACTAGCCACCAGTAACTTTAGTGTCAGTGCCACTGGTGCCTTTATTACAAAAGTTACTATATTACGTGCAGTGTTCATGGACATCGTATCAAGGAGATGCAGTAGTGCGTCTTTGTTCGTGTAGTTTCTGGATTTCATCCACCTGCTCGTCCACCTGGCGGAGAAACCGCTCTTTAACCTTCTCCACATCTTTTTCCGACACCTCAGAGATTTGTGCCATTATTTGCGGGGACGGATTGCTGGCAGTTTTCTGGCAGATCTCCTCTACCTGTTTTGACACGTTATCAGCCACTTGCTGGTGTACACAGTGGAGGTCAAGCAGACTGACAGAAGGAGACTTGCTGAGGTTGCTAGGGGAAGAAGCACCTACTTCATTGGCCTTTTCAATGAACTCTTTCGTCACTTCTTCCCCTACAGAATGGATCTGTCTCATGTTCTCCTCCTTCAAGTGGTTACTGTCACTTTCTGTTGGAGGTGCAGATACTGGCCGAGGAGCTTCAACATCAGGAGTCAACTCACGCACAGCTTCACGACGATATAGCTCTTGTTCACGTTTCTGTTGCGAGCCAATATGTAGATCTGCGTCGTTAATATGGCGGTTCTGCAGACCAGTCGGCGAAACGCTTCTCATTGCCGAGGAAGACGCCTCATCAGATTCTGGTTCGTCCTCTTCCTCGGAGGAAACATCATAAGCAAGCAAAGAATGCGTCTGGACTCCAGAAGGTTCCCTGGTACCTTCTAAGAACGTTCCATGTTTCCACATCTTGTACTGCACCACAGACTCAAAGGCAGTTTTATCAGCACGGAAAAGATTGGCCAGATCGATATTGAGAGGGGAATCCGGCTCCGGCTGATCAATCAACATCAAAATGGCCACGACAATGTGGTGTAAATTCCAAGCGGGGGACCAGCTGTCGTCCTTAAGGATATCAAGACAGATTTCCCCGTCTGGGCTTATATTTGGATGGCAAATGGGAGTGTCTTTGGAAAACCGTACCTGCGGTGGTTTAAGCGGGTACTGTGAGTTGACTTTAATGTCGAGATCCCACTTCCCGTTGTAATAATAAGGATTATCGCCTTTTGTAGCTTTTGCTATAGATGCTTTCCAAATAAAGATAGATTCGTCTTCGTCTTTTGGCGATATATCAAGAATTTGATGATTTTCTAACGACGGATGTGACTTCCGTAGTTGCTTGAGCTCCTTAAAGAGTCTTTTCTCCGACATGGGGTCCTTAGAAAAAAAAAAAAAAAAAAAAAAAAAATGTGTAGTTGGAAAATGCGATAAACAGCGATGGTGCGACTCAACTGCTAATCTCTATAAAACAATAACCACTGCATGGAAATGTACACTTCGTCAAAGTAATGTTGCTATATGCCGAGAATGTGGGGAACTATTTCTATTTTTAGAAAATCTTACAATATTCAGCCTTTAACTCCCTTTTTTTTTTGGTTCTCTTTTGTTCTCTTTTGTTTTTAATCGCCTTTCTCAGTTTTCTATAACCATGTGAAGGAGTTTTTGACCCTCATGCATAGTGCACTTTACCGAGGTTCCAAAGATCCCACACCGATTCAAAATTAGATTTCATAAACTTTTTAATTTACAGCATAAGTGAAGACCCATTAAGTAGCCATGACATTTACATCAACCATTTGGAGCTTCTAGTTTGAAAGCTCTGCACGTGACTGTATATCACGTGCTCTGCGCGTGCTATACGCGTGACTGTATGGTCACTCATGGCCGGCAAAAAGCCCAGCCATTAGAGGTCAATTGCAGAAATCCCAGATAGCCCAATTGCAGGAGATAGTTCAATTGCAGAATCCTACATCAATTAAAGAACCTTCAAAAGCTACATCTACACGTAGATAAGTAACTAACATTGTATTCACATCAACTTTTTTCATTTTCTTTCACAACATAAGCTGGGAAAGGAACTTATTTCTTCAAGTCCTTAAGCTCCTGCTCAAGGTCTTGAACGACCTTCTTTTGCTCCTCCAATTTCTCTCTCAACTTCTTCAATTGCTCGGCTTCATGCTTCTTAATGTAGGAGTTCTCTTGAGCATTTTCTCTGTCCTTGAAGCTGTCGGATTTGTTTGGTTGTTGGACCAAGGCAGATCTGGAAATGGAGAAAGCTCTCACTGGGGTTTTCTTAGCGGCCAATTGCTTGAACATGATGAATATTTTTCGTTGATATTAGGTTGCTATGAAGAAAAGAAGAGAGGGAAAAAAACGGGAGTGGTGCGTGGGGCGGTACCACAGAAAAGGCATTTCATTGGTGATGTTTATATGCAGGATAAATAATAATAACATATATTTAAGTGATCTACAATTGAGGGGGTCGTAGATTTGAGTGTGAAGCATGGGTTTTGGGTGTCAAATTCGGGTAATCATAGCGTGTGGATTTATTAAGATGAGGGGTCTCAGATAGTAGGTGCTTTGTAGTTTGACCATAGATTAGGAATGTGTGCGAAAAATCATATAGATTTAGCCAAAAGCAAAAAGTAGAAAGTTCAATAAGGAGGCTAAAAAATAGAATAACATGGAAATGCAAAAAATTACCATATAATGAAGTCAGGATCAGCTTAATAAAGGGAATTAAACAAAAAAAGACTTACATTATCCAGGGTTTATATCTTATTCTGTGGTATTTACAAGAGACGCTTCTTTGCAAAGCGAGTGTGTTTCTGTACACAGGACAAGAGACCGGCAGCGCGTGCTCTTTTGATAGCTATAGCTAACTTCTTCTGATTCGCACCCGTACACCCAGTTCTTTCTCTAGGCATAATTTGACCAGTAGAAGTGACAAATCTTGAGAGTAATTCAGGCATGGTATATAAATCAAGTGGATCAATGCCAAGTTCCATGAATATATCAGTTTTTCCTGTATATGATTTCTCTGGTTGTCTGAATACACGACGTAATGAATTTTCACGTTCCACTTTATTTTGGGAGAAATCAAAAGGATCATAAGTGGAGCCAAAGTTGAATTTCCTTTGGAATGATTTATCAATAGACATGCTATTCTTGTCAGCATCTTGAAGGTTTTTAGTCATTCCAACCAATTTCTTTGTAATGGATTCATCTCCTTCTCCAACACCAGCAGACCATGCTTTTTGTGCCTTCATTTCTGGTGTCAGCGGCAACACCTTATTTGATCTTTTGGCCGAAAAGCTTAGCCATCTGATGCCTGACCTAAGCATTATCTTCAATAGTGATGAAAACCGATCGCATTTCACTGATCATTGAATAAGGTCGTGTGCCGACCAATTTGCAGAAAAAAATCAACTGTATGGCGGTGGAAGCCCGCATTAGTAAATCTGAGGGTCCAGAGCTCACCAAGAACTTCTTCCCAGCACTTTTTCCTAACAATTCCATCAAGTACTTAAAAGTACTCCATCTTCACTCATCAGCAATATCACTAATACCCTCAGAATTGCTGAACAGATCAATCCAAATCCAATCTTAACTACTTCCTATATACCAATATCGCCACATTCCTTATAATACCATGGTGGAAAGAGGACCCGACCAATGGTTGGAACAAATCAAAAATTGCATAGCGCTTACGGAGCTGGATATGAAACAACTCTGTGAGCTCGTCAAGGAACTCTTGATGGAAGAATCCAATATTCAACCAGTACAACTGCCAGTGACAGTATGTGGAGATATCCATGGTCAATTTCATGACTTAATCGAACTCTTTAAAGTCTCCGGCGGTATACCATCTGACGATAATAACACAAGTTACATCTTTCTCGGCGATTACGTCGACCGAGGGTACTTCTCCTTGGAAACGTTCACCATCCTAATGGTATTGAAGGTCAAATACCCACATAGAGTCACATTGGTTCGAGGAAACCACGAATCCCGTCAAATCACCCAGGTGTATGGGTTCTACGATGAATGTCTAACGAAATACGGGTCCACATCTGTGTGGAAATACTGTTGCCAAGTGTTTGACTTTCTCACATTAGCCGCCATCATCGACGGCAAGATCCTCTGTGTGCACGGAGGTTTATCCCCCGAGATCCGCATGTTGGACCAGATCCGTGTGTTGAGCCGCGCCCAGGAGGTGCCTCACGAGGGTGGCTTCTGTGACTTGGTTTGGTCCGACCCGGATAACATCGACACTTGGGCGGTTTCGCCGCGTGGTGCCGGATGGCTTTTTGGCTCCAAGGTGAGTCGCGAGTTTAACCACATCAACAACTTGGACTTGATAGCGCGTGCTCATCAGTTGGTGATGGAGGGGTTCCGTTACCATTTTAAGGAGAAAGATGTGGTGACGGTATGGTCAGCGCCTAATTACTGTTACCGGTGTGGAAATGTTGCTAGTGTCATGCAAGTTGGCTCTGATTTGGATCCGAACTTCAAGATTTTCTCTGCCGTTCAAGACGGTGATGTTGCTGCTAAGAATAATTCTTCTAAGCAGCAACGTATAGACTACTTTTTATGATCATCAACGATTATACGACTCACGTCCTCATGTCTGTATCTACCTCTCTCTCTCTCTCTCTCTCTATTTCTTTGCCTTTCTCATCTTTCTCTTCTTACCGATGATTTGTTTAATATTAGCAGAAACATCAGGCTTTTCTTCATCTTTCTTTGGCATACCCTTTCTCATATTACCCTTCCCCTTTGTCTTTCTCTGCTTTTTGGCCTTTTTCGCTGGAGTTTCTTCAGTTTCCTTTGTTTCCTCCGTGTGTTCATCTCCATCGCGTTCATCCCTGGTCCGTTTGCGGGACCGGGCCATCATTACCTTGTCTCGACGACGTTTCACAACCAGAGCATTCTCAATAGCAAATTCCACAATGAGTTGCCTCTTAGAAGGCTTCTCAGAATCTATAACCTTCTTTTGCTCCTCACTCATCCCTTCCTTAATCTCCTCCCCGCTAACAAGATGAGCATTCATCCACCGAAGTCCCATAAGCGCACTCCGATGATCACGGTACTCAATAAATCCATACCCACGTGACCGTCCTTCTTCTCCCAGTCCTTTAACTTCCATCACCACCTTTGCTTGTTTCACCACCCCGGCTTTCTTATCCTTTTTCTTGCGTTCTTCTTCAGAAATGCCCATGGCTTCTTCGGTATCGTGCTTGTTTTTCACCGACCGCAGAATCTCTTCCTTAGACAATGGATGACGCGTTCCTTCTTTAACTTCAGTAGCAAATTGAACCACGGCTTTCCGTCCAAGTGCTTTCAACGCCTTTGACGTCATTGCTCTCGGAAGATTCCGAATAGCCAAACGAGTCATTGAAAGATGCAACGCCGGATTCTTGTTCAACTGCTGAACACGTAATTTGTACGATTTGTCTCGGATTTCCATATCGAGCGGCGACACCGCCAGGGCCAATTTGGACGCTGAAGTGATTCTTCCTTCATTAAGCAAAAATAAATTCCTCCGATCACGTGCGCCAACTTCAATGCCCAATGCTTCTTTGCGTTTGGCCACGTTCCGTTCTGCCAATTTATCTGCTGATCCACGGTCCACTGTCGCTGCGATGGACAAGATCCGGCCTTGGAAAACGTACTCTGGCAGCACATCGTCCAGAATCAACATCGACGTTGATGAAACGCTCGGTGCATCTGCAAGACATTTGTTATAAGCTTCTTCTGTATGGAAACTGACGAATGCTGATCCTTTGGCAAGTCCCGTGACTTTATCCATCACTGGCAATGCGTATTTAACTGGTCCAAATTGGCCAAAGTGTGTTTTAAGTGATTCACCATCTGCATCATATGGGATGTTTCGAACAAACACTGAATATGCTTCTTGTTTGTTTTTGGGTTGTTCTTCCTGTCCGTTGATTTCTTCGAAGTCGTCATCTTCTTCTTCTTCTTCTTCTTCTTCGTTGTCATCATCATCATCTTCTTCTTCTTCTTCTTCGTCGTCCTCGTTTTCATCATCTTCGTTGTCCTCGTCATCCTTTTCATCGTCCTCGTCGACTTCGTCCTTGGCTGAGGCCTCCCACTTCAGCTTCTCCAAAGCCAAATCAACAGCAACCTCCCTCCCATCAATCTTAAGCCCAACACTCTCCTTAACAGCCTTTTCAGCAGCTGCTTTCTTCTTCATCACCACAAAAGCAAACCCTCTCATAAGTCCACCCTTCTTCATTGGGATATACGCGTCTTGAACTCCTCCATACTTCTGAAAAACCTTCTTGAGCTTATCAGCATCTTTACATGACCAAGGCAAATTCCTAATGATAAGTCTTGCTTTCCGCTTCTCCACTGGTTCCGAACTTATCACGTGCTTTTCTTCTTTTTCTTCCAATTCCTCATTTTTGCCCTTTCTATCTCTCCTTTTGGCAATATCCACTCGAAGATGTCTATTATGGAATTTCACTTTTTTGGCTTCAACTAATGCCGTCAATGTATCATCTTCCATGGGGAAAGAAACAAACCCAAATCCACGTGACTTTTGTTCTTGATCTGTCACCACAACTGCATGTTTAACTGGTGCAAATTGGGAAAAGTATTCTGAAAGCTCATCGGAAGTAGCTTCTTTTGGAATAGCTCTCACGAAAAGTGTCTTTCTATCTAAAAGTGGATCCTCTGTTGCCCCTCCTCCTTCATTTCGTTTCTCTTCTGCCATTTGAAAAAATGGTTTTAGGGATTTATCGAGTTTTTTTGGAAAATATATGGAAATTATCCTTAATCTAATCTTTTCTTTCATTAACTCTTCTCTTCTATTTTGTCTCCTGCATATACATCTCATCTCATACCCTCCAACCTACTATTTTCCACCTTCTACCTTTTATTCTACAATAATTTCTACTAAATATCATATTTTCTGCCTTCTACCTACCTCACAGCTCTAGCCTTCAATCTTCTACCTATTCTTCCACTTCCTCTGTATATTGATGATCCTGCATATAATCAAATCCTTGACCAACCGTTACCGTTGAGTAGCTCCTCGTGGTCAAGATTCTGCCCTTGCTACTTCACTGCTTCCCATCTGCTCTTGCTACTTCCCTGCTGCCATCTGCTCTTGCTACTTCCCTGTTGCCTACCTGCTCTGCTGGTCTGCTTAGCGCAGCCCAGCTTGTGGTGTACGGATGTGCACTTATTTATGTAATGTGCATTTCTCAACTCCACAAAAACAACAATGCCCAAGCAAAAACTAAAAAATGTCTTGCCCAACACGTACCAGCCGGTGATTCCCAAAAAGGCAATTGGAGCCGCTCTATCAAGGCTTCAGAAGCAAAGTATTGTTGCTCTTATTCTGCTATGGCCCAGACTCAAACATACCCAGCCTCATATAGATAAGGAAAACTCCCCCGTGTCCCATAGTGATTTCTGCAAACAAGCTCGTCAAGAAGCATTGGCAATACGAGAAAATCCCGGAAAATGGACAAAAGCAAAACTTATTGATATCATTTTGCACCAATATTGGGGTCAAGGTCTAAATTTGTTGCAGTTGGCTCAAATCGATTGTCAGCTGATTGTTGATAATCCCAATTCATTCTTTTGGCTGCTGTCGACGGTGAAAGATGCTGATGGTGTTCAAACACCCATGGTTCTTCATCCGCCCGATTTCCTTAATCGTCTTGCTCATGCTCTCACCAAGATATTCATGTCTCATATTTATGTTTGCACTCATCCGAGGTACCCATTGATTCTTATCCGAATCCAAGTATTCGATCTCAGTCCACAATCTCTGAAGCTGCTGGTCACTTCAGCCAAGAAAAACCCTCACATCATTTCCCATCGGCCATATTTCCTTGCTATTCCAATGAATTCCCCACATTTGATCCATTCTCCATCCACAGACCTCGTATCTGAGATCGTCCTTAACGTTGTGGAGCACAGTCTCTCGAAATCTCCACGAAAACAACTAAGAGTTGAAACTCCCGAATCTCAGAAACCAATCCGGTCTCTTGACTCCATCTTTATTCTCAAAGGATGCTCTCGTTTCGCCAATAGTATGGGTTCGTGGGCCCCTTACGCTGACGGAGACGCCGACTTGTCACCATTGGCTACTCCAGAATCCCATGTATCACATACTGAAAAGACCAAGTTTCTTGGTGTTCACAAAGAGACAGATCCACGCGAGAGACTCAGAGAAATCTCCAATATACGCTTCAAGGGGAAACCTGATGGTGTCATTTCCTCTGAAAAGCTATTCGATGATCAACAACTTTCGAAACGACGGAAACTTGTGCCCGAAAAACCTCATAGCCCATATGCATCCATAGCTCCGATCAAACATGCTCATTATGTTCTTAAGGAGAATATTGGCGATGAAGAATCGTCTATTTCCATGAGATTGGTTGGAAATGATGTTTTTGCTGGTTTGCATGAGCTTGCTGCCAATATCGATTCTCTGGTTGTGGACCCAGAGATGATACCTGGGTGGCTCACCGGAGAAGAAGGTGCCAGTTGTGGTATAGTGAAGAATGGGCATTTCACTGCTCATCAAAGTTGATCAGTTGATCAGTTGCTCAGTTGCTCAGTTTCTCAGAGCTGATCGACCATGGCTCGTATTCTGCTGGCAGTTTGCGTGTCCTTGCAGAGTTGAGATATTTTGGTAATCAAAACCTTATCTTTATTTGCCAAAGCTTCTTTTGCAGCTGCGTCAAAATCGCCAATTCTGACGAGAATATCCGCTCGGGCTGTGTATGTGGCATCGTTTGCACCTTGGACGATTTCGGAAGTGACTTCTTGAGGTGCCTCATAGGCGATGCAAGCTTCAGCAACGTCAACAAGGGAAAAAGGAATATCTGGAAGGGATGATTTTTGGCGTGGGGTCAAGACAGCAGCCTTGAGACGTCCAAATTCCTCCATTTTGCAGTACTTCTCCACAATGAGGTTCCAGAACCGGTCCACTGGAACTTTAAAGTCCTTGCAAATTTTGGCTGCAGGCTTCAATTGGTGCATTTCGATCAATTTCTCTAGCACACTCGATAAAGACTCCAAGCGGAAGAACGACTGCTGGTAGGTTTCAGAAAGTCTCTTTTTGAGGTCCAAAACGGCTATTTCTTGCTGTACCACGGCGGAATATCTCGGGTTTTTCCCCAACAGTTGAATTTTCGACCGGTGCCGCTGATAAGTGTCTTCATAATCAAAGGCTTCTGGCTCAGACTGACGTCCTTGAACAGCGGCTTTCAATTTGGAAAATGCTCTCTCAGAGTACTTATCCTCGCGTTTAAGATATGATTCGTATAGCTTCCGGTCGTTCTTGGCGATGGAACGAGACCAGAAATTGCCGATTAAGTCGCCATTGATGAATAAGTTTTCCTGGAAGAAGATATTGACATCTTTGTCGAGACCTTTTGAGAAAGTTAGGAGCGAACGCAGCTCATTCTGGCTCAAGATATGGAAAAATTGAGCTTTGGTGAGTGTATCGAAAAGATACCGGAGCAAAAATTCACATAAATCGGTATCGCCAGCTTGGAATGCTTTAAGGAGTGCAAGTTCAGGATCACCAATCTTCAAGTACTGATGAACTCTTTCCAAGACGGAAGGCTCAAGGGCAATTAATAGCTTGCAAAGATCGCTTCGGCCCTCTTGCAAGGCCACATCGGAGATATCGGACACAGGAATGTAGTTTCGTTTCCAGAAACCTGAATTTTTCCTTGGAACAGATTCAGCAGAGACTAATTTCCGAGCAACAATGTTAAACAAGTCCATATCCAGCATGTTGAGCTCCTTTCTGATTTTGCAGCAGCACCAGTCCACGTAAACCAAGTTTGCAAGGTTTTTCAATTTCAAGAGAGAGATTATGGAGATTGCAAGCAGATGAAGACGACGAGTAAGAAGCATTTGAATGACAGTATCCCAAGTGATATGATTTATTTTATCGATAGTCAAGAAAAGACCCACTTCAGGAGATCGGAGCTGGTCAAGTACCCGGAGAGTGTTCAAGACGTGAAGGTAGTTTTCAGCGTTGTAGATGTCATCGTCGTAGATTTTGCCAAAAGATACCGCCTTGAGAATCTTCTTCTGCCAGAGAGGAGAGAACTCATGAAGAGCAGCATCAAGACAAGCGTCCATAGCGGGACGAAGGGCATTATCAGCGTTTAAGAGCGATATGGTGGTGTCTGCTTTTGACAGTTGAGCTTGCAATTTATCCACGCAACTAAGAAGTGCCGCAGATGGGTGGGTGGACCCGACGTAATGGAGGTTAACCAAGGAAGTGGGCACACGGGATAAAAACTCCACTTTGTGCGGGGTAATAATGGTGAGACCATCATGGTTGGGAGTGATGATGGGGATAATGAAGGAAACACGAGACCGTGGGGTAAGAGTAGACGATACAAATTCATCGTTCTCCACCAAATCGTAGAAGAAGGAAAGTGCATTCTGATGAGGACCCACAAGCTTGATTTCATCACGTAATGATAGCACAATAGCATCATTAGCACACCATTGCACCATATATGGAGCAGTAGATTCATTAGAAGTATCGTACTCAAGAAGTACTCGGTCTAGATCGCTTGTCACCACGTAAATACGAGAATGACGATGGGAGAACATAGCAAACAAGGAGCCATTTGCCGAAACGGCAATAGTGGAGAATGGGCCTGTTGTGAGTTTTTGGTCGTGAAGGTCAGCCGTTCGGGCGGCAAAATCAACAGTGGCCACGTAAACAGTATCGGAGTATGCGATAAGGAACTCAGCTGTTGAGGCAGACGCTGATACCATTGCCACGCAATGAATGAGAGACGGCTGGAGCCAACGAGACAAATTCAAGTCGTAGTTTTCGAGCGAGTCAATATTGGAAAATGTAACCCGTGTGTTATGGCGAAGAACTAAGAAAGGTCCCCATATGAGACATTCAAGCGGATGGAAGGGTTCCTCGGTGGCGTTGCTTTCCAAGTTGGTGATGACATAACGAGCGTCTTCCGATGCTACCGAGGAAGCCGAATCGAGTGGCGAAAGTCCCTCGGCGTAGTCATATTCGTTGAATGTTCCGTAGAAATCCGTGTACACTCTGTATTTTCGGGAGCTCAACACCACCACAAGATGCTCCCCATGGAAGCAAAAGCCAACGATATGTTCATGGGGCAGAGAATTAAACACAACACTCCAGAGCTTGGCGCCAGTAAGCGCATAAATATCAACGACGTTGGGATAGGGACCGGATTTGGAAGCCAAAGCGATCAAGGTGGAATTGGGGGAAACACAGTAGGAATAGTTGGCGGCAAGATCTTCAAGGGGCCAATTGAGGTCGTCATAGCATGTATGGAGCGCATAGTAGACGTCGTGGAGCTTCTGCCACGCTAAGCTGGGGCTTTCAAGCATGGTGGGAGTAGAGCGGTGGTGGTAATCTTGATAGTGTGGTGAGCACGTGCAAGTGGCGTGCGTTCTCAATAGAAAGCACGTGCATTACACGTGCGGCTATCATAAAGACAACACGTGATGTTCTCATAAAGCACTAGGATATACCACATCACTTGCTTCCAGTGACCACCGTCCATGGCAGAACAACCTCAGTACATCACGTTGGTGTCGGCGGATAACTACAATTTCACCGTGTTAAAGGATGTGGCGCTGACATCATCAGTTTTACGCAGCATGGATGAATTCGAAGAAGGTCGTACTGGAAGGATTCTTCTTGATATGGATGCAGAGATTCTTGCTGTGGTGGTTAATTATTTACATCATCATTACAAATATAAAGGACAAGAAGATTCTGGTTCTATTCCTACTTTTCATATTCCAACCCATTTAGCCCTTGAACTTTTAGTGAAGGCTGATTATCTTGATATATGAGGCCACATTTATCTTCATATTCTTTATATTCTCCATATCTTCATATTTTCATATCTCCATATTTTCATATCTTCATATCTTCATATCTTCATATTCTTCATATTCTCCAGATTCTCCATATATCCATATCAGGTTCTATCTTATAAACCCCCATATTGTTCTATCATGTAGCTATATACAGTACACTTAATTAGGACTATCGCAGATTGATCCCCAGATACTCCACACCTTCATGACACAACTTTTAAATAACCTTACTAAAGAGATTTCCGTTGTTGATGAATCTGGATCGACGAATCTTGGTTCACTTTTGGAAGATTCTGATTCTCTTCTAGCGGAATTACGCCATTTAGAATCTCTGCTTGCCACCACAGAAGAAGATATCCCGGATCTTGATTCCCGAATTGAACAAAGTTCCAAAACTTGGTATACAAAATCAATTCTGCGCCTTAAAGCATACAATTCTCTGGTCAACCGATTTTCTAAAAATATCGTCCATTCTCATCGCTATACTCTTAGCTTGGATAATGCTTATCCATTCCCATTAGCCTTGAATCCATATCCAGTCAAAGACTCCCCTATTACCGATACCACTCTGTGGGTGGCAGCTCGGAATAGGCAACTTTTAATGAAAAGTATCGCCTTGCATTTCTTGAAAACAGGCCACGGTCCTGTGGTGCCCCACTTCGCCTCGGAAATCGGCCCCGATATGTCCGCAGTGGACCCTGCATCCTCTGCCAATTTCTTCCACTTAAAGACTATCGTCGATAGCATTCGAATTGACCACGATTTGTCTCCAGCTCTTGATTGGCTTGCTTCTTGGCCTGCGCTTCCTCAATCTCCTTCGCAACGAGATCTTGCCTTTAAATTCCACGTGCTCCAGTTTGCCCTTCTTCTTTGTGGCCAATGCTCCTCCCAGAAAAACACCCCCGATAATGCTCCAATTGACCCCTCCTCTCATGCTTTTGACGCTTACATGTACGCCAAACGCCATTTCCCCGCGTACATCGCTGACTTTTTCGACGAAATCTCCCCAATGATGACTTTGCTCCTAATGAGACCCTCCGTGGATCCAATTGACTCCTCCAGCCTTCGAGATCTCTTGTATAAAGCCTATGAGTCCAGATCTCGCCGTCCCGCCACCGCTTCACGTGCCTCTGAGTCTCGCTTTGTCCACGACATTCTCCGCTCATTTGGCTTCTTCCATGAAAACAATGATCTCTTTGATGCATTAGCCAGTGATTTCATGTCCCTGTTTTGCATTCTCCAGGGCCTCTCCAGCCAGCTGTGCTTGTTCCAGAGTCTTCTCGCTGGCTTCATCAACATTCCAAACTTCTACAAATACAATAACCTCCAACGGCGACTCTCGCGTGGCTCACGTCCTTCATTTGGTGCTTTTGACGAAGAAAAACCTGTCTCACTTACTCCGTCCAAACACGACTTGCCTTTCCAATTGCCAGACACAAATCGCTTCTTGTTCCGCTTCCACCCTATCTTCATCTGCCCCGTTTCTAAGGAGCAACTTATGCCACTTACAACGGTATCCAAAATCACCCCAAAAGATATTATGGAAGCTAAGGGAAAATTCGTCAAATACGCAACCAATAAGAAACTTGAGCCAATGGGTAATCCGGTGGTGGTATTCAATCATTGTCGTCACGTGGCTCTCAAAGATAGCGTACGAAACCTCTCAAAAGGAGGATCCGAGGTATTCAAATGCCATTATTGCTACAAAAAGCATAAACTCTCCGAAGTCAAGGAGGCCTACTTTATTGACCTACCACTATAAGTGGGGGGATATTGGTATGTGGTATATGCAGGAGAATTGAATCTTTATATCATCGCGACGACTCATTTGTCTGTTTGGTGGCTGGTTTCCACCAACAGCAATTTCGATTGAAGGGAGCAAAAAAAAAAGGTTCAATGCTGGCTACTCTGCGGCTTCTTACAACTGAGAAGTCTCTTCTTGGAGATTCTTGGGTCCCCATATACGCGCAAGATGTGGAGTTTTCTGTTGATCATTTCGTTACCGCCATGTCTCATCTTATAAGAGAACCCAATATCAATTCCACCGTCATCATGAGAGCCGATTTATTGGAAGAGGTTCTTTTCGAAAAAGGTATAGAGTCCAAACGAACAAACTGGTGTCCAAGTCTCCCGCAGTTTGAGAAACCCGATGACCATCTTGAACGTCTAGAGCTTCTTCATAGAGATCTAGATGATAAGAGACTTCGAATGGTGCCACTAGACAATGCTAGTGTGGAATTATATCCTAGCCTGGCGGTCATCCGGCGAATAATACCCAGAAACCCATACAAAGACCATATCATCAACCAAACATGCCAGGTGCTCCGAAACGGCACTTCGGCGTTAGTTACCTATATTCCCCACATCCAATGTGTGGAAGAAACACCGTTTTATCTCCCACCGGTGAAAGGTATTGGAATCTTACTCCATGAGAATACGCTCTCTATTCACTATGTGCCATTTGATGATCCTATGCAATTACGCAAAATCGACCCAACAGAGCGGCCGGTCCGCATTGCCCTTCGACTTCTTCAAACTTCGGCCAAGCACTCCAAGGGTGTCAAAGGTGGATACTCTAAGCGAGTCAACCACGATTTGGTGGTTCCACGGGTAGCATTCCAGAACCGGTACATTGCGTTAAAGAAAAAGTACTCAGGCGTGTTGGTGGCCGGGTGGGTCGAGAGCACTGACCCCAAAAAGCATGTTTTTGAGGATTTGGCCGTGGCAGCGTTCCTTATCGAGCTTTGGCGCCAACGATACCCGGATAATAATTTCGAATTCCGTGATTTGGGCTGTGGCAACGGGTTGCTCGTGCACATTTTGATCCTGGAGGGCTACAAGGGAAAAGGCATCGATGCCAGAGCACGCAAATCGTGGAAAACGTATCCTGTTGAAGTTCAGAATAATTTGGACGAACAAATGATCATCCCAAGCGTTCTACTCAAGCCACATCCGGCCATGTCCAGAATCGCTCCTTATATGCGAGACAACGGACGGTTCTTCCAGGTTCCGGAGACCGGAGCCCAAGAACCTACTTCGGTTCCATTGATGAAGTACTTTTCCGCAGCCAATCTTCTTGAATCCACCAAGGTATGCACTACGGAAGAATTCCCGGAAAACACATTCCTCATTGGGAATCATTCCGATGAGCTCACGTGCTGGATGCCTTTGCTTGGGTTCCCATTTGTGGTTATTCCGTGCTGTTCACATGCACTCAGTGGAGCAAAAGTAAGGTACAAGCCACGGGCTAATGGGGACGGACCACAGAATGCATCCACTTATGGGGCGTTGGTGGATCACGTGGAAGATGTTGCTGAGAAGATGGGATGGGTTGTGGAGAAGGAAATCTTACGAATTCCTAGTACACGGAATGCCGCCATTATTGGTGTGGAGAAGAAGCCTGAATATAAAGGAGAACCTCGTGACCAATTGGATACGCGAGTCATTGATATACTAGCGATGGAAGGTGGTGCTGAAGGATGGGTTGAGAATTCCTTGGTTTTGATGAAGCGCAGTCCAAAGAATCACTAATAGAGCATTTTGTTTTGAAAAGTATGACTTATACGTTCACAAGGTGCTGCAAATCTCAACCATGAAGGTATAATGTATGATCATGTCTATTTAGCATTTGGGTTTAGTATCTTATTTGTTATCATTAAGGATTTCAATAACAATAATTGCATATAAATTCTTAACATGGTGACACATTGGAGATTAACAGTATTTCTAAATGAGTTGAGGGCAATATTTTTGACAACGTATTAAATTTATAATAACTATAATATATTTTAAATAACCATGGATAAATGTACATTAATTTTATTATGATCCAACAGTTGTAAATAGATATAGAGAAATACGTGAAAATGTACATATTTAAATATGGAGATATAAATCATATTTTATAAGGTATGCTTTCCTAGAGTAATAAAGCCTTTGAAAGCCTCCAATAATAAGCTTATTCAGAATTGATCCCATATGTATATAATACATATTTAATATAGGAAGTATATGTGGAATACATGTTTATACTCATGGAACAATGAGGAAATATGGTTGCAAAATGCGAAACTATCAATTTTAAAGAACAACATCAATAGTTTAAAAATCAGAAAGAATCCCCAGAAACCCAAAAATTTGCAAGTGCACTCTACTTCTACTGAAGATCACCAAATATCTTTTTCAGCTCACAGGAAACTGTATATTCAAATCATGAAGAACTTATAGTAGTTCGAAGATAAACACCCGTACACCATAACACCTTATGACCTCATAGCGCTTAGTAGCAAAGCAACGAGGAGCAGCCAGATCAGCAGATTATATAAAGAGTAATCTTAACACGGTAGTAATATGGAATAATCGACTTTGAAACGTAAATTACGACGGGAGTATCACGTTCCAAACACCTGCTGCGCACGTGCCTGGTATCACCGCGTCGCGTGCCTGCACTCACTTTGCCCGTCCAGACAAATCTATCTCCACCAAACCAATGACCGGGTCGTCGTCTCAGTATGTAATCACAGAAAGCCCCAATACTCCAGAATATTTTCACTAACATCAGATTCCAGCAGCTTGAAAAACTCGGTGAGGGCACTTATGCTACCGTTTACAAGGGCCGTAATAGAACCACCGGCACTCTTGTGGCGCTCAAGGAAATCAGTCTTGATTCTGAAGAAGGAACGCCGTCTACGGCGATTCGAGAAATCTCTCTCATGAAAGAGCTTAACTATGAGAACATCGTCACGTTATACGATGTCATCCATACCGAGAACAAGTTGACGTTGGTTTTTGAGTATATGGATAAAGATTTGAAGAAATACATGGAGACACTAGGCACCAACGGTGCATTAGATCTTAAAGTGGTGAAACTGTTCATGTTTCAGCTCTTGAAGGGCATCATGTTCTGTCACGACAACTCGGTTTTGCACCGTGACTTGAAACCACAGAACTTGTTGATTAATGCCAAGGGGGAGTTAAAGATTGGTGATTTTGGCTTGGCCCGTGCTTTTGGTATTCCTTTCAACACTTTTTCTAATGAAGTGGTCACTTTATGGTACCGTGCTCCTGATGTTTTGCTTGGTCTGCGTGCGTATACAACATCTATTGATGTTTGGTCGGCCGGGTGCATCTTTGCCGAAATGTGTACTGGAAAACCACTTTTCCCTGGAACCACCAACGATGATCAACTCAACAAGATCTTCCGTCTTATGGGTACTCCTAATGAACGAACGTGGCCCGGTGTTTCCCAGTACTCCAACTATAAGAACAATTGGCAGATTTTTGTGCCCCAGGATTTACGCATGATCGTGCCCAATTTGGACCCCATGGGTCTTAATTTGTTGACTTCTTTGTTGCAAATGCGCCCTGAGGCTCGAATTACTGCTCGCCAGGCATTGCAACATCCTTGGTTCCATGAAATGGCCTCTCCAAACCCGGTGATGCCTCCAATGTCTGACCCTTACCATCAACCTCAATAGCTTTGGCTTCTAGCCGCAACCACGAAACTGCTTTAGAACTGCTCCTGTCTAGTGCCGGCACTGCTTCAAGCATTGTTTTATAGAAGTGGATAATGAACTCATTTTTGTGCTTACACTGCCATTTTTCTTTGTATGGATACTTATGTTATTTTTACTCCGTCATACTACCATATGATTACGTAATCGAAGCACATGTTTTACAGTAGAAATGTGCACATTTACAACATCTTGACATTCAAGATAGACTTTGATTCAGTATTTTATCCTACTCTTCTCGAATAATACTAAGTTTATATTTGCCAAATTAACAATTAAGTAAGTTTACTTAAAAATTACTCATCGTATATTGTCTTCTCTACTATTTAAATGCTAAAACTATTCTTTAGTGTTTTTTGATTCTGTGACCACATTATATTGTACCCTATTTAATATAAGTGATGTTGGCATTTTTAGATTATTATTAGCTTTACTACAGCTTCATTTCACCAGTTGGGTATTCCTAACGCATTTCTATTCTATGTACTCCGCATACAAAACATCCATTTCTTAGGTTCCACTTAAAAATCATGATTGTTTCATTCTAAAAACTTGATATTTTTATGATATGATCTAAGATTTAAAATTATGCTTTTTCCACCAGTATCTATACCATATACCAGTATCTATACCAGTATCTATACCAGTATCTATACCAGTATCTATACCAGTATCTATACCAGTATCTATACCATTATCTATACCACTATCTATACATATATATATACATACATAAATACACCTATATATATATACATACATAAATACATATATACATGTATAAATTCACAGATATAAGTATTGTCATTCTTCCATACTCCTAACCCCCATTATCTCATTATACTAAGACATCAATGTGTGAATAATCGAGTATCGATTACATTGATTACGTAATCCAAGATGGATATACTGATGCTATGGAAATATACTAAATGATTCATTCTATATTTGCATCTGCACATATAATACAATAATTTACTATGAGATCTCTGATAAGCAAGGACTAAAGAACACCAGTATACCATCAACCAAAACTCATACACTATTTCTACTCTACCATATTCTAATAGCCTTGATATTTCTATAGATATGCTATGCTGTTCATTATGCTCGTTATATGCTATTATGCTGTTTGCCAGATACTATACGATAATGTATAGTTCTGTTGTCTTAACAGATGCTTTAAGATTCTGTAACTGTACGGTCATTGCTTTCTGTACAGCAAGAAAAGTGATGATTTGCTGCTTTCTGCTGTGCAGCTGATGCTGTGCAGCCAAATGAGTGTAGTTGCTGTAGAGCAGATGCTGTAGAGCAGATGCTGCAGCTGACGCAGCACAGCTAAACATCAAACTGATCAATATTCGGAGTAGCACCATGATCTAATGCCACCAGAACAAGCTCCTGCATGTCGATTTCACCAAGAAGCTGCCAAAGTAATGCTTCTCTATCGTCATTGACAAAAGTATACGAGGAAAAAGCATTTGCAACAAGACGGAAAAGCCGGTCTACTGCGGCTGAACTTGGGTGCACGTGACGCGTTTCCACTGGGTACTGGACTTGAACGGAACGGACTTTGGCAAGAACGTGGAGGTAACGGACAATGGTATTCAAAGAAGGAACTGAAGGTGCCCATGAGAACACGTGGTCAGTCCAAAGGTTTGCAGCCAAATTTACGCCGAGGGTAAGCGATTGGGCCAACACGTGACCAAAGTCATGTGGAGCACAACCATAGCAGGAGTTCAAGGCGACCATTTTGTTGAATTTGTTCTTGGATGGGTTATCCAACCAGTGGTGGGGCAAGTTAGCACTGGTTAGAAGTGGCCCAAATCCTGCAGGACCCGATGGCGGGTCTTCTTCCGTTTTTCTTGCTGCTTCTTCCAATGCTGATATTGTAGTATAAGTTTGTGGTTGGGAATTCCGACGCAATGTGACCATCGTTGATACTTTTTTTAGTTGCCATTCGACAAATCTCTGGCGGAAGTTTTGTTCCGTCTCAATAGTTTCAGCCAGAAGCACCAAACAGTGTGGAAATAGTCCATGGATGGCATGCACGGCGGCCTCATCAGAGACCCAACGTAAAGAAAAAAGGCGAATATCAACAGCAAACCGATGACGAGTCAAAATATCCGGTAATTCCGCTGCCGAAACCGGTTCGGAGGATTCTTCAAGTTCAAGTAGTGCAAGTCTCCGCCGGAGCTTCTCCGTCCATCCGACACGTACTAATGAGTTCAAATCATGAATAAAGTCCCGTCGGAGAAGAGCAGCCACAAAGGAAGAATCTGAAAAAGTACCGTCAGGACGGACTCGCGACGAAAGCGAAAGAAGCAATGAAAAATGACGATTGGTAATATTCAAGAAATTATCAGTGATTCCTGTTCTTGTCATAATCTCTAGAATGGCATCATCCGGGAGCTTCTCAAATCCACATTTCTGATCATCTGCTTTAGGCAAACTAATCCTCGGGACTTTTCGTCGTTCCAAAGGAATAGCAATATCTCCAGAATCCACGTGCCATGTTACTTGCCGGTTTTTCCGTCGTTTAATCCTGCTCCCGGGCACAATGAATCCCATGATGATTTGTTTGCATGCGATGGCTATTATATGGGGTATGTGCAGGAGCGAAGCTAAGACGGTCTTAGATGAGACACTGAAGTGGCCATTAATTCCCGATTACTATTTATCCTTCAATATTACAGACTATTATGTCTCGATAAATAGCAATTTGTATCCAGTGCCAATCAGTGATGGCCGTGATATGAGACCATACAACTTTATAGTGCTTCCATAGTTTAAGTGCAGGAGCGAAGCTAAGACGGTTTAGCTGAGATACTGAAATGGCCGGTCAATTATAGATTATGCTCGATATACCAGTAATTATGTTGTAATTGTGGCTAAATGAATATGGCTAAATGAATATGGCGGATAATGGTCAGGTGGAACATATCAGGTGACCAAACATTATACTGCTTCCATGATGTGACGTTTATGTTCCTAAGATATATTCACTGCAATAAACGTCAATAAATCTACATCTATGATATATAATTTGAAATATATAATATAGATATAACTATATCTATTTATACCTATATTTATGTATATCTATCTATATCTATATCTATCTATACCTATCTATCTATATCTATAATGTATAGCCACAAATTCATGTTATAAGATACAATCACTATGAATCTATCAGTATAATCTTGGGTATATCTACAGACGTAATAAATATAGGTAGAGTAAAAATATAGGTAGAGTATAAATATAGGTAGAGTATAAATACAAGCATAGCTTTAGAATACAGATATAGGTAGATATAGTATAGTGTAAGTATAGAGTTATGTATATATTCGAGCATAATATACTTAAAGATTTTTTGGCTTTCGTATTATTGCATAAATTCTTGAATTTCTTTGAAGGCCCTAAAATGTTTAAAATTGAGTTATATTAGCATTGACTTGAGAATATGACTTTACAATTGATGCAATCTTATAATAGAAAGTAGACATTCGTATTTTTTAAAAAATACATAAAATACATAAAAAATAGATTAATAAATATTTCCATTGTCTAAAGAACCACTTTCTCGGTATTGCAGTATTTTGCCGCCTAGTTTAAGCTCGTGGATTAACTATGCTACTGATTACGTAATCACGATTGATAATATATGATCAGATTACATAATCAAGATTGAACATATACATTACGGATCATAAAGCAGAGTAGAAAGTCGATTGCTTTAGTTTCAAATTGTCAGAAGCATTTGAATTGTGATAATTTCCTGGTTGAAGGTGTATGGAGCAAAATTTTGAATATATAAATATTGAAAAATCAAATATTTTATATAGGCTCCTCAATTTCCAGAAAAGGATTTGGTGACATGCAAATACGTTTATATTGTTAATTCTCGATAAAAGAAAAAATCACCACATTAATTTGTTAGTTATTTACTACTGTTTAATAGAATTTACTAAATAAAAGTAGTAAATAGAAGTAGTAAATAGAAATTCATATTTAATAGAAGCATTGTTGTAGAAGTTCCAGCATCTTTGAACTGTAAACCTTGGTAGAACATATCACTTACTTATTGCTTGATTAACTTCATTTTTCAGCCTTCTCTTTTTCCTCCTTATTTCATCTTTTGAACTAACCATTCATAGGTGTACCTGCATATACTCATAATGGGTGCAAATATGTAACTACAGTTCTGCCAATATTGTCACTATCACGAGTCATCAATAATAAATTGATCAAATACCTCACTCTCACTAATTTAAATGATACCAAAAAAGCACCATTTTTCTTGAAAATTGACGGCGATAATCACCCTAATATGTCCTTCCTATTTGGGAAGGTATTACCACTGTGACCCACTCTTTAGGTCCCACCATGTCTTCCTGACATTCTTGAATTTTTGTTCCAAGTAGTTCAACTACAACCAGTCACCTCAAAATAATCAATTACTATTTCTAGACAGCCTACAACTTGCCGCCAGCCTTCTCCTTAAACTGCTCCTCAGTGACACCTGCACCCATAGCAGCAGTAGAAGTAACACCACCACTCACCATCTTCAACAAAGAGTCAATGTACTCAGCACCAGACCATTTTTGATGCTTGACAACTTCAACACCACCCTCAATTTCAGGCTTTTGCACCTGTTGGCCGTAAGCCTTCATGCCAATTTCGGCGTAGTTCTTGGCAAAAGCATCAGCAGCCAATGCCGTAGTGTGCAAACCAGCCAAAGTAATGAATTGCCACACGTAGCCCAACTTACCCAATCTGGAAATGTAGGTTTCCTGGTCAGCAACGCTCATGGCGGTGTTCCAGTTGAATGAAGGCGACAAGTTGTAGGCCAACCACTGGTCGGGCCACTTGGACTTGACACCATCGGCAAACTCCTTAGCCTGGGCGTAGTCAGGCAATGCAGACTCCATCCAGATCAAGTCAGCGTATGGGGCGAAAGCACGTCCTCTCATAACAGCACATTGAGTCCCGCCAATGTATCTGTAGTAACCTTCTCTGGTTCTAGAAGCGTCCCAGTTAAAGTAGATGTCCTCGCCCAAGATCTCCTTAGCGAGCTTACGGGCCTCCTTGTGAGAGGTTTCCGACAATGGCGTCACGGTGGAGGTGAACTTCTTGATGGCACCTTCCTTGTCGCTGATAGACGAGGCCTTGATGGCGTCCACCACAGCCTCAGAGAACAACTTGACACCAGCCTTCTTGTTCCAGTCCTCCTCGATGGAAGCCAATTTGTCGCCGTAGATGCCGTTGGCCTCAGCCTCGGCCATCAAAGCACTCAAGTCTGGAGAGTTAGGGTTGGTGGCACCGGCAACAAAGTAGTGGTCTCTGTGGTCGATGGTGGAGGTGATCAAGGTGGCAGCCTCCGAGTCAGTTCTGGCCACAGCCAAGAGGTCAGAACCGCAAATGTCAGCAGATGCTCTAATTGCAACCAATCTGTTAATGTGCTCCTGCACAGGAACCAAGACCTTACCGCCCATGTGACCGCACTTCTTGGTGCCCGGGGCCTGGTCCTCGATGTGGATACCGGCGGCACCACGCTCGATGAACAACTTGGTCAATTTAATAATGGCAGTCAAGCCACCGTGACCAGTGTCGGCGTCGGCAACAATTGGTCTCAAAAAGTCCGTGTAAGGAAGCTTAGCTCTTTCCTCCTTAGAGAGGCCAAGACGCTCCTGGCGTTGCTTTCTGTCGTGGAAGAGTTGAGCGAACCACAAGTGTTCCACCTTATTTGGCACAGTGTCGTAAGGGTAGTCGGCCAAGTCAGGGGATGGTTCATTTGAGGTGGAGGCGGTGGAGGAACATTGCCACCCGGACACGTAAATTGTGTCGACATATTTTGCCATTTGGGCCACTTGAACAGGGTCCAAGGCACCGAAAGTGAACGAGACAGATTTCTCCTGATCACGTTGTTCCAAGAGTTTGAACAATTTCTTGGCCTGGTCAGAAGATGGGTAATCAATCTTTAAACTACCTCTTTTGACGGCGATATCTTCTGCGGTATAAATACGCTTAGTTTTTCTCCATCTTGGTTGCGACCACCATTGCTTAAGTTCGGCCACTTGGTCCTGGAAGAACTTTTCCTCTTCGTCAACGTTAATTTTTGTGTAAGGCATGATGTAGAGATACAGAAAGGAAGAGAAAGGAAGAGAAAGGAAGAAAAGAAAAAAAATCAAAAATCTACTTCCACGCGGAAATGTCTATCTTTATATATGGACCAATATACCTGGTTACCCCAGACTTTGCACTTCCGCTCGCCCATGCGCGCGACCATACCGAAAAAAAAAAAGTATCCCTCGGATATCCACCTTGGGAATCATTGAGTCAACGCAGGTCGCTACTAGGAAGCCGGGGTGCACATACATTACGATTGCCCGGGGATGTAAAGCCGTAGAGAAAAAGAGACTGAAAGAATCAAGAATAAGTAAAATCAAGATAAGACAAAAATCAGAGATAAAATCAAGATAAGACAAAAATCGAAAAACCAATAAGTTGACCATTAAAATTGGTAGATTAAATCATGTTTCAGACCAATTGCTCCACAATTGTTGGTCTGAGTGGTAGTTTTACTATGTTGCTCCCTTCGTGCGTATCCCCGGGAAAAGGAGTTTTCACGTTCTGGGGAAGGAAACCCTTCATCATGTGCGGGGGCTACATATGCAGGTCACCGGTATCGGGCCCGAGGCAACAACAACCAAACAAAACGAGACAAAACAAAGAACAAAAAGAGAAAAGCCCAAAGAAAAGCCAAAAAGAAAAGCCAATAAATAATACAAAATGAAAATTCCAGTCAATCCATCTAAGCCTCCAAAGCCTTGTCTTTGTCTGGCTTTTTCCTTCATTTACGTGGCTGCTTTTGGCTACTTTTTGGCTACTTTTTGGCTCATTTTTTCGCCCTGCTTTTTGGCCTGCTTCTTGCTTGTTTCTTGTTTCGCATCTTGTCACACGCCCCTCCACCGTTTATAGTAACCTCCTTTCATCCGCGGCCCCACCAACTCCGAAAGCTCGGTCTAACCGCCGAATTCATTACATCATCTCCGTTCGTCCTCTGTTCTTTGTCTTGTATCTCTAAATACCGCTTTATCCCTCTTGTTTTCTTTTCTTTCTTTCCTTTCGAAAGTCTTTCGTAAATCTCCCTCTTTGCATTGACATAACATGTGACAAACTTGTGACATAACACGTGACTATAGTCACGTGCTATTATTACTCTCGCTCACTCAATGGCAGACACCCTCTCGGTGTATCTCCGTTTCTCCGAATTGACTCTGCCGCGAACTCTGACGTATCTACATCCCCCTCCACACCCGTACATCTCACCTTATTCTCTACTTTATGACCATTTCTACTCTTTAGGAATTCATTCTATATCTTCTCTTCTTAACCTTTAAAAGTCAAATCATCTGTAGTGGCACTCGGCCGGAGTTGTCACGTTTTGACATCCGTCGCGCCCGATGCTACGCGCCAGAAAAAAACATGATAAAATCTTCAATCCACGATATCTAATCCTCCATCTAGTCCTCCCTCTAGTCCTCCCTCTAATCCTCCATTTAATCCACCATCCACCCAATCCTTCCACAATTCAATCACATGCATAGATGATAGAGTCATATATCCCTCAGGAGTACCTCCAATACTTTAAGTACTTCCCAGATGTACAAAAAGTCACCAATGCTGCTATTTCCTTAACCCCCTTCTATACATACGGATTAGCATGCTATGGAATCCATAAGAAAAAATCTAGCGTTGGGTTTTCTATAGACATTTGTGCTTCCATGCTTGTGGCTTCCATTCTCCGCATTCTATATTACGCCTTATACCCTTACGAAATCTCCCTTCTTCGTCAATCTATTTCCATGGTAATTGTCCAGTTACTTTTACTTAGTACCTCCATTCGCTATCGTCCCTCTGATTATAGTCCAGATACGCTAGCCCCACTTCCCGATCTAGCCGATGAACTTGCCGCTATGCCTAAAGTATTGGCATCTCCATATTCGTTTGATCAGCCTGAGTTCCACTCTTTACTCGCATCGAATATTCTTCAAATTTGCAAAGCATACTTTAAACAACTACTTAGACTCTTTGACGTTCACTATAAACGTCCAGGCTATTTTTGGCAGTGGGTAGATCCATCCATGTATTGGGGGTTTTTAGCCAAATTCACTGTGTTCTTTTCTTTGGCTACCGTGTTATTCCGCCATTCTGACATGTACGCGTCATTCATTGGCTTTTCTGGCTTATTTGTTGAGTCTCTTTTACCTTTACCTCAGATTTTACTATTACATCGTTTAAAATCTGTATCTGATTTTCGTGTGATCTTATTGGTGTCATGGTTGGGCGGTGACTGCTTGAAATTGAGCTACTTGTTTTTTGGTACTGATAACATTTCCCTTATTTTTATTGTTGCTGCTCTTTTCCAAATGTCTTTGGATATCACCATCTTATGTCAATATGTCCACTATAGATTCCGTGATAAAGCTGTTCTGGAAATTCCCCTTTATAACACTCATCATCATCATGCAAATGCCCCTCCTACTATTCTTCCCCAATATCCTTCTCCTACATTCCTGCATCCAAGACCTTCCATATAAGCTACAGAACATCTTCTACAGAATAGCAGCTACAC
>JAJMHH010000032.1:59350-76784 GCA_030582955.1 Osmozyma tolerans
AAAAAAAAAAAAAAAAAAAAAAAAAAAAAAAAAAAAAAAAAAAAAAAAAAAAAAAAAAAAAAAAAAAAAAAAAAAAAAAAAAAAAAAAAAAAAAAAAAGGACCTGGAACTTATATACAAGGAACATAATAGAATTTATACCTGAATAGGCACGTATTCCACATTAAGTTTTGCATCGTTGATAAGATCAACCGCTTCTTTCCCTCCGAAACCATGCTTCACCTTGATGTGCCGTGATAATGCATCACCTCGAGAGAAAGTCTTGGACTTGCCATTACCTGTACCTCCATTAAACCTTCCTTCGCAAATAACACACCGGAAAATCTTCTTCACTGAAGCATGGATTGTCTCCTGGTGTCTTATTAGATCGTATGGTCTTGTGAATCTCTTGTTGCATGGCTGGCCATTGGCTGGGTTGATTTGATCACAATGGTGAATCACTTCATCGGTAGATTCTGCATCTTCCGGTGCTTCATGATGGTGAAATTCTTGTGGTGGCAAACTCGACACCATCTCTTGTTGCAATGATTCTTGCAACTGTGGCATATTCGTGGAGACCTCCTTAGGTTTTTGTTGTTGTTGTTGTTGCTGCTGATCTTCCATAGTCGGCTTGTGGTCATACTCATTCAAGTTCAATGGCTCGCAAAGATCCATGGAATCATCGTAATTGTTCCGACGAACATCCTCCATAAAACCGCCAAATTGCATGTCTGCAACAGCAGGCGGGGCAGTTTCTCTAGGAGAAAACTGCTCAAATTGCATGGTTTGCGCAGGTTCGGTGAATTGACTAGAGAAATCATCACCAGTAGGAGTAGTTCCAGCTAATCTGTCATCGGAATCATCTTCATCATGGAAGTAGTTGTCGTCATCATCGTCATCGTCAGAGTCATCACTGAAGTCAGACTCAGCGTAGTCGTCCATCATGACGTAATCATTCTCGAACCCAGGCACTGGCATGGCAGTTGATCGAGAGTTGAAAGATGCACGGTTATCTAGGTCTGAGTTCATGATGAAGAGGGAGTTGTCGTCATTGAAATCACGGTCAAAGAAGCTTGTGTTTGACATCATGGTAGATGGTTCGATATCAGTATTGTATAATAGCACATCATCACCAGATGGTTGCTTAACGCCAGCAAGTTCAGGTTGGTCTAGGGTAGTTATGCGTCTTCTTCTTGTTGTGGCAGGGGGGTTTCTGTTCAGAAGGAGTTCTGGTCTTACATAGAACTGTGGCGGTTGCATATGATGATAATGGGAAGAAGGGTCGGATGCATCGTTGTTGGAAGGAGATTGAACGTCAGGGTTTGCGTACTGCTTAAAGGGGGAAGTTCTAAGAGATTGGTCATGGTCGTAATTTGGGTAATCAGATGGAGCAGAAGAAGGATCGATGGTTGAAGAAGATGACGAAGATAAAGGATTTTGATTTGTAAGCAGAGGGTTTGAGCCGTTAACACGATTATAATGCTCGACGAATGATTCAGGGATATTGAGTAAATGAGAAAGGGTTTTAGTTGCTTGATTGGAAGATGAAGATGAAGAAGTAGCAGGGATGTTGGAGGAAGTTGAATTCAGGGAAGGTTGATAAAGATCATCTTCCATTAAGTCGGTTGTTGTTCTTGATAATGAGGGCAAAACAGCCAAAGAAGTCATTGTGGAATTCAGGGAGGAAGAAGTGTTGAGGAAGTTTGAGATGAAGGAAATGTTGGGAGGAGGGGTGGGGGAAAGCAACAGAAGCAAATGGAAGGAAATCACGTGCGGCTGATGTAATCACACGAAATTATAAAGTAGGGATTGAGGTTTTGATTTAAAAAACTTTTGATTTGGGGGAAACTGTTCAGATTGTGGAAAAGAGAAACAGTGAATAATGAGGATGGCGTGAAAGGAGACGGTGGCAAATATATATAGTCGGGCTTAGTAATGCATGGAGACGGCGCCGAGAAGGAGCTACAGGAGGTATGCGCGGAGACGGAGATTACGGAATATTCCGCAGCCACGGCTGATATAAAATCTATAAAATCCGCCGAAGGTGGATTTTATCGTTTTTGTTGGAATTTTCATTGATTTTAAAAATCCTAAGTACTTCAAGTTTTCAACAGAGGACCTGAAGAACCTGAAATCAGTGTTATTACCGTAAATCATAGTTATCACGGGAAATGTACAGGAATGAGTAGATTTCGAAACGTTTAAACATTTATAAGCAGATTGCGGCCAAGAATTACGATGAGACACATTCGATTTTTGATACTTTAATGGGTTAATATTGGGTTAATTTTCTAGGTATTATAACTTTAATTTTCTCTGGTTATTAAAGCATATGGCGGGATTTTTATAATTGGCAGATTTACATACTATTTGGGAATTCGCAGTCAGGAAGTCCGAGGTTTCGCAAATTCCGTGCTCAACATAATTTTCTCCTTCGTTTAGCCCATCAATACTATTACTTAGCATATACTATTTATATAGTATTAATATTATCAATAATATCTGTATAGTATGATTAATATTATCAATAATATCTGTATAGTATGAACAAGTACTTTTAGTATTTATAGTATATAGTAAATAATGTTTATATAGTATATAGTATTAGTATTTATATAATATAGTATATAATTTTTATATAGTATATAGTATTAGTATTTATATACTATAGTATATATAGAGTATAATGCTTATATAGTATATAGTATTAGTATTTATGGTATATAAAATAGAGTGTAAAATTTTATTTAATACCTAATTTAGAACTTAGTATAGTATTTATTACACTTCTTAATATATTGTTTTGTATGGTATTTAGTATACCATTCATTTAGTATTTAATAGTAATAAATAGTATTAGTAGAAATTAACATAGTATTCAATATACTGTTTATAAAGTATTAAAAATAGTATCTACTTTAGTATATAATATGCAATAAATATAGATCTATAAACCTTTCAGCATAGTATTCAATAATATTCTCTTCTATGATACTTCTTCAATACCCAGTAATCAAATTTCCAGCTTTTGCCTACATTCACTATGATGGGTTTATATGGGCAATCCACCGGGTAATAACTTGACACTTTTTTGACTCAAAATTAAATAAGAAAGAATGTAGTAGAGTCCTGAGAATCTCAGGAATTACATGATGCTTTTCTTTTGAAGACGAAATAGGGGAAAACAGGTACAGAGTGTGGCGGATGGTGGACGTGTTTTGTTGGCTAAAGATCACGTGCAATTCACGTGATTTTAAATCTCTATGTAGATAAGCATTACATTCGATATTAAAGCCTTACTGCTTTTCTATAGCATAATGCTGTATAATATTTAGTATAGCATCATGTATGAAGCATTTTGTAATGTATATTAATCGCTATTATTGCCATCAGTAATTGACTCATCTTATGGCAAAATCTCTTTTGTATATAATGAGAGTGAAATTATATACAGTGATGGGTCTAGACGTTGCGAATTACGATCATAAATACCATACATACCATGTACCACATACCATATACAATACTGAGATTTGTTAGAATATTGCTTTACATATGATTTAAGAAATAATCAATTATTAAGATGTTCATTAGAGCATAAGAAATTCTGGGTCAGGAATCCACCGCAGGTGGATTATTGTAGATAATATGAATTCTGATATTCAAGAATGAAGATAGATTCTGTAGATAATTATGAATTCACGTTCAAGAATATGCCGAAGATGGATTCTGTAGATAACTATGAATTCACATTCAATTTTCCACCTTCGGCGGATTCTTTCGGCGGATTCTTTTGGATTCTTTCGGATTCCTATAATTTCGCCCTCCCCTCCATAGCCACCTTCTGCATCCCCTTCTTGGCCAACTCCTCATCCAAATACTTCATACCCAAACAATTCCCATCATTATCCAATTCAAAAACTAAAGGAACTCCTGTTGGTGCATTAATTTTGCTAATAGCATCATCACTAACTTTTAAATAGTGTTTAATGAGACTTCGCACAATAGATCCATGTGTCACCATAAGTACAGTTTTTCCCTTTGCTAAAGATTGTTCCGCCACAGTGCGCTCAACAAATGGCACCACTCTAGCCATAGTCATTTGAAGTGATTCTCCTTTAGGTAAGTCTCCAATTGCAACATCCATATCTTTGTAGCGGGAATCAATAGAATCATCTTTAGAAACACTTCCTGTAGATGGAGGAACTCCAAAGAAATTCCGTCGATAATATTGGTACAACTTCTCTCCATACTCTTCATACACTTCATTCTTATCTCTGCCTTGAAATGCTCCATAATGACGCTCGTTGAGTCTCCATGTCTTATACTGTGGAATCCACATTCTTCCAATTGTCTCAAGAATAACATTCCCCGTCTTTATTGATCTTTGAAGCATTGATGTATACATGACATCTGGTTTAAGATTCTCCTTATTAAGAAGTTCTCCCGCGTGTTTAGCTTCTTTCTCTCCTTTTTCCGAGAGTGGAATGTCTATCCATCCACAGAATTTATTCTCATGATTCCACTGCAGCTCTCCGTGTCGAAGAACAATCAATTTAGCCATTGTAGTTATAACTGTTTCTTGCCGAACCGCACTCTATACACGTCTCCTGACATCAGTACCTCTATCTCTATTTATTCCTTTATATCTTTTTCTTTAATTCTTTTACTTTATTTATTTCTTTTTCTCTGTTTCGTTATATTTTCCTTACTTTTCTTTCTCTATAGTTCTCTTTTGTTTGTTTTTTATATTTATCTACTTTTTACTATCTCTCCTGTATTTTCCGCGTAAACGCATATCTATCAGATGAGCAATATACCATAAAGCGTAAGCTGAAGCATACAAACACAAGATAAAGCCAGAAATCATATAATCACAGAAAAGACATTGATTGTCCATATACTATTATACTATACTACTATACTATACTATTATACTATACTATTATACTATTATAATATCATACAATTATACTACTTTATTCTACTCCACACTTTATACTGCTCTACTATTTCGCAATTATATATTCTAAATGAACAAATACTACAAATGTAAATATTAATATTTGCTACCAAAAATCACAATCTTCTTAAATCCATAAAAAACTTACATTACCATAGCCCCAAACGTTTAAATATTCCGATAACATATAGTAAAACTTTTTCGCTTGTCTTTTCCGCCTTCATGTCATTTATCTGGGATCTCGCTAATTGATAAGACATCGCATGACAAATATGTTGCATTTTTCATAAGTCACGTGATTACGTCTACCAAGCCAAGTCTTCATTCAAGGTCTTCATTTTGACAAAAGTCTCCATTAGTAAGGCCCATCAGTGAGGTATCCATTTTTAGGGTCTCCATTTGCAAGCATTTATCTACTTTCAGGGCTTATCTGTCTACTAGCCTTCGGCTAGTAGCCAGGAAACACCCGTACACCACCAGCAAATGCAACGTCACTTGTTCCGCCCGGGTCATTGCAACGTGCCATATACAAGACAACAAATATATAACCATGCATGTCCACAACATCCCATCATTTCTACCTTTGTCCCCATCTTTGAAGACTCTGCTACTTTTCCCATCTTTATCCTGGCATTTACCTTGGCACTTACCCTCGTATTTGCCTCCACTTTCTTATCCCATTAATTCCCCCTCCTGCATATATGTCAGCTGTGGCGGTTGCCCCTCCCAGGGTGACAATTCCCATCACCATTATCAATTCTCCTGATATGCCCTCTGCATCCAAAATCACCTCCCGTCCATACACATGGAGTGAAGTTCGTGATATTATCAGATATAATGATCTTGAGCTGTTTGCCCGTTCTGAAGAAAGCACAGAAAAATACCACCAATTTAAACGTTACCTCAAGAGTCATAATTCTACCGTGGTAAGGCATATAGTCACACATGCTCTCCAATGGAAAACACCAAAGGAACTAGAAGGAGTTGCTGATTGTGATATTAATGTAAAAGAATCAGGGGATCCACTTTTCACTAATGCCTCAGATTTGAAAATTGTGAGAAATGACTTCCCTTATCATTTTGAGGATGACGTGGTGCATTTGTGCGTATGGACTAAGAGGCGGATTCCTTCAGACCCAGAGTCCCAACTTGGAGACCTTTCTAAAGAGTCTCGTGATTTGATAGAACGTTACGTGAACAAAACATTTGTTCAGTGGCTAGGGATTCCCAGAGAAGATATCGTTTGGTTTCGTAATTGGGAAGCTCTTCAGTCAGTGAAAGAGATAAGTCACGTGCACGTGATAATAAAGGGGTTATCAAAGGAGAAGCTCCAAATGGTGTTAGGATCGCCAGGAGTTCCCTTATGATATCAAATGCCTTGATACCAGATAGACAACAGATAGATACTAGATACCCAATATGTACCAATATATACCAGATACTCAGTAGTATAACTGGCACACTACACCAAATATCGTAAATATACATTATCATAAACCATTAACCACCAAAACCGTACAAGGTTCTACCTTGTCTCTTCAAAGCGTAAACAACATCAAGAGAAGTAACAGTCTTTCTCTTTGCGTGTTCAGTGTATGTAACGGCATCCCTGATGACGTTTTCCAAGAAGGATTTCAACACACCTCTAACTTCTTCATAAATCAAAGCAGAAATACGCTTAACACCACCTCTTCTAGCCAATCTTCTGATGGCTGGTTTTGTAATACCTTGAATGTTATCTCTAAGGATCTTTCTGTGACGCTTAGCGCCACCTTTTCCGAGACCTTTTCCGCCTTTACCTCTGCCAGACATTATAATATATTTAGTGTTGTAATAAGTGAGTAGAGAGAGAAAAAAAAAAAGGGAAAAACTTTTAATGTGCGAGATTTATTTATAATAAGAGGGAGAGAAATTGAAAGTCGTCGCACTAGCAACTCTTTTTTTGAGGGGCGAAGGTATTAATTTTTTTTGAGGGCGGAGGTATTTTTTGGTATAGAGGCCGCGGAAAGTTGGTCACTTTACTCATAGTAATTGTAAGAGAAAAACTAAAGAAAGTTTTTTTCGTGGACTTTTTGCCACGCCAAAAGTGCGCGTTATTGAGTAAAGGCCAGAAAAACTTATCTTTTGTGTGGTACAAAGGAACTTTTTTCGCGCGCGAGGTACGGATGTTTTTATCTTTTGTTAGTGCTGAAATTTTCCACACCCATCGCGTAATTTTCCGCACTACAATTACTAGTTTTTTTCCCCGCACTAATCGATTCTCCCTCTCTCTCTGTACTCTCTACTCCTCCCTATATGTGCGCATCCCTTACTACTTACATACAGGAGATCCCGATTGTTTATCGCAGTGGCAAAATATAAATATCTGCTGTTGTGGACACAGACATTTTTTTTTTTGTCTACTTCAATTTAACTTCCCAAAATGGCTAGAACTAAGCAAACAGCAAGAAAGTCTACTGGTGGTAAAGCACCAAGAAAGCAGTTGGCCTCTAAGGCCGCTAGAAAATCCGCCCCATCTACCGGCGGTGTCAAGAAGCCTCACAGATATAAGCCAGGTACCGTTGCCTTGAGAGAAATCAGAAGATTCCAAAAGTCTACTGAGCTTTTGATCAGAAAGTTGCCTTTCCAAAGATTGGTGAGAGAAATTGCCCAAGATTTCAAGACTGACTTGAGATTCCAATCCTCTGCTATCGGTGCCCTTCAAGAATCCGTTGAAGCTTACTTGGTTTCTTTGTTTGAAGACACTAACTTGTGTGCTATCCACGCCAAGAGAGTTACTATTCAAAAGAAGGACATCCAATTGGCTAGAAGATTGAGAGGTGAGAGATCGTAAGGGGTTATTAAGTTTTACTTCGTCTATGTATTATTTATAGTTTATTCATGATTATGACAAATTCAGACCTACGAAACTTTGTAGATGCTACCAAGCAAGCTTGGTAGCATAACTATCTACATGGGTATCACATGAATATCTTACTGAACAAGTTTTTATAGCAACTATAAAACTTTGGGAGGCAAGCTATATAGCCAACTACAAAGCAAGCTTTGTAGTTAGAATGGATAAACAGAAGGCTCCTTCTCAGGAATATAACCCTGGCGAAGTTGTTCAGCGGCCTTTTCACGTAAATAAGGCATAATGACATCCTTAAATTTTTCATAGCCACGATATTCCTGAACATCTGGAGACCAGCTCTCGATGGCACTCAAGAGACGATTTGGAATATGAGGTTCTTGACAAATTTCCGTAATAGGCACAAAGTAGGTACGAATAGTGAAGATGATAGCACCAGATTTGGGCAAACGACGCAAACTTTGACGTTCAGATCGGTAAAAAACTTGATCGATGGAAGAAGCTGGAGTAGCAGTATTCCAGCCAACTTCATCTGAGTCTTCATCGCCAATAGCCGAAGACCACCCCAATTGGTCATCTACTTGAATAAAGTAGTTATTGCGAACCACCGGTTTATCGCACGTGAGTCTGGTAAAGAACTTAGACATACCAGTTTGAAGCTTTTCCTTATACTTGGGGACATCTCCATTAGTATGGATAGCATTCAAGGGCAAACCGAATTTATCCTTGAACCGCCAGAACCCGGGAAGAATCACTGCACCCGCTTTTAAGAAATATTCACCCAGTGGACCTTCCATCATAATGGCCAAATCATCTTGAACCATTTTAGCTGCCATGACCATAGGATCTTCGGAAAAATCACATTCAGGGCAGTTGCGGAAAACAAATTTCTCCCCAGTGATTCGGTTGTTCAACCCATGAGGTGTTTGCTCAAAAAGCAGTGGGTACCGGTTGGGAAGGAAATGGTAAAATTCATTCAAAAGTTCAATGACAGCATCACGTGCCTCGGGCATAGTGCCGTAGACGTCGTTTCCACGTTGTTGCAAACGACGGACTTTAGCATCATGGAATTTGCGCCATTCATTGTCCAATTCAATCCATGAATCCCACTCCATGTTGCGGATTCCCATAGTAATGTTATATTTATGACGGAAAGCACGATAAGGCAAAGGTTTTGTTTTATCGACATTCCAATTTTTGTATGGGGGTGGGATCGGCGTGGAAAAATCAACAGGAGTCCATGTTCCCGGTTTCCTATTCTTGTTTGGATCTTGAATAGAGTGCTTTTCTTTAACAACAGGACGAGTTTTGCGGGGCAGTGACTTTTTAACAAAAAAGGCACATACTCCAGCAAAAAGCACGGCCAAATAAACCCAGTGTTTCTCCAGAAGCTCGAACATTGATATGAGAAGGAGGAGGAATTTGAGAATGGAGATGGTGAAGAATATAGTGAGAAGGAAGGGGTCTTATAGTTTGCAGCCGATAAGCGCGGAGTCACTTTCCGAATTGGGGGATTTTTTCCCCCATCCGCACCCTTGCACCCTTTATGCTGGTGGTAAAAAAGCACCAAAAAGAATTGGCAGCAAAAAACCCCAAATCACAAAATAGGTTAACATTACCCACCGCAGTTTGTCGGTCCCATGATACCATATCCCACTGCTTACCCAATACACCAGAGGTAAAAATGTATGGATCCGCGTGATTATTTGCACGTGCCACCCCGTTAAAAGTGCAACCAAAAACACCATATTAACTGCCAGAACCGGTGCAATATGTTCCACCGGATAATGCCACCAGAAGTACACTATGCTGGCTGCTGAGAGAACCACTGTTGGTGCGGCAAACAAGAAGTTCGGAATATTGTTCATCCTCCAGTATCGGAAAAACCCTAAATTCCAATAATGATCCTGCGCATAAGCAAAAAGTGATGGAACTCGTCCTAGACACCATTCGCCGCGATCTCCATTATGGCAAATGGCCCAGTAGTTATAAGCATTAGACGATAAAAATGCAAATCCCAAAACCAGTCCTGCCACCAACGGCTGCCATTTTTGAGCCCGTGGCATCTTCCATAAATCATAAAAATAAACCACCCCTAAAAGCAAGCAATTCGCCCGACACCAGAATGCTAACCCTGCTAATAATCCGCTGATTACGTAAGCAGTCATATTCCACCATTCTCTTCTTTCTGACTGTGCCACCCTGAACCGAACGCCTTCCTCACGGAGCCAGAGACTGCTCAAGCTGAACAACGCCCCAATGGCCTCAGAATAAGGGGCAAGGAGAAATACCGACGCCGGCAGTGCTGCAAAAAACACTCCACTGGCAAATGCCATCTTGGGAGCGTGGAAAAGCCTTGCCTGTCTGAAAACCAACATTGTATACTTGTAAAGAACCACCATAGCAAGCCAATGGCACGTGTTTCCCACGAGAACTGCCATCCAGAGCTTGTTTTCCAAAGTAGATCCGGTTCCGGTCAATTTTCGGATAAGTCGCCACCAGAGAGGGCAAAAAACGAATTGATGCTCGTACTTAAGGCCATTTTGGAACATATCAGCAAAATAGACGGCGTCCCAAGTTACTAGACGAGCCAAGAATCGGTTCCGTAGCCACGTGACCGATTGGTGGATGATAGAACTCTGGAGGAAGCCATCGGAAACTTCAGAAACCGGCGATCCAAAACGATGACTTCGGAGGAAAATAGACAGCGAAATGTCAAAAATTCCGGGTGTGGCCACCACAAGCACCACTTGAGCCGCCTTTACTGCGAGAAAGACGGCGGAAAGTCTGGCAATGGATCCCATAAAGAGGTCCTTTGGTTGGATATGGTGAAGACTTGAATACGCGTGAACCGCGCGTGATTATGGTCACGTGGCTAGATTACATAATCTTTGATTACATAATCTTATACGAAAACCCATCAAAATTCTTCGAAAGTACTTTAGTACATTTCTGCAGGTAATATTATTTGTATGGGCAGTAGCAAAGACCATACCGACTAAAATGGGTAATATTGTGAAGGGCGTTAAAGACCCCAACTAAGCTGGTGTACGAATGTGATTATGTAATCAATCCTAAATATGGCTCTAAATTCAGTATTAGCTGTATTGATATTTTGATTGAGCAATTAACTTTATCTGAGATAGTAGTCTTACCGGTATCGAGTCAGGTGGACAAAAACTCCGAGGACATTAATGGCCCCAACTAAACAGGTGTACGGGTGTGATTACATAATCACAGCAAACTGCAGTACAAGATGTTAACTTCAGTGCTACTTTGTATGATACAAAACATAAGACGAGGATATATGTGGACTATAATATCAAGAGTATTTAGAAGTCCGAGTAGTTTGGTGTACGGGTGCAAGTTCCATAATCATAGGCTAAATATTGGTCTATTTTTAGTCGTATCTTGGGTCTCTAATGAGCACTTTAATGTATACTATACACCAGAGCCTGCTAATGTGGGGATAATTGCTGAAGGCATCAATGGCCCCAAGTGAGCTGGTGCACGGATGTTCTTGATGAGTCAAGTGCGTTGAGGAAGGCTATTATCAAAAATAAGCATAAACAACTTGCCACATGCACCAAAAGCAAAAGCTTTCAAGCGGCAGTAGTCCACGGCAAAAGCGCAACACGAAAAATGAATTGTTGAGGCAAATTTACTTAAGTGTATATAACAACGAATAACCCACGTGATAGGTTTATTAGAGCGGAGATGTGCATAGACAGAAGCCGTGTGTCGGTTCATGCGGAGGTGCGGTTGCCACTTAATTGATTGGGCTGGTTCCCCTTATTACCGTTATTTCTTTTATTAATATTTTATTTTTTATACATTCTTATATTTATACTTATACTTTCTTATACATTTTTGTAATCTATACATTCTATACATTCTTAAAATAAACATTTTGCTGTAATTTGTAAAGATTCTATACTTTCCCTAGGCTAATTTCTTTTTCTACTCTACTTTACATGAAACATATTATCAAGCAACTCAAGAAGAATTCGCTCATAAGTTGCACTTGCGTATACGGGGTACATGGACAAAAAAAAGAAAAAACTAAACCCCAAAAAAAAACGCATATTGAAAGTTTTTGTTTTTGTTTTTGTAACCACGAAAAGATTTTCGTGGAATTTCCACTTTCGATGCATTAAGGGTAGTTTCTAAATCTATTTTTGTGCAAGGAATCGGGGAAAAGTAAAGATGCATCCGAGGGTCCATTTCCTAGTTTGTAATTTTCATGGCCATTTTCCGCATATTCCAATATCTACATACACAACTCAATCTGTTTTTGGTAAAGAATGACTTTTTTTGTATTTACGTTTCTCACACAATATACAAAAATAAAATGCATCATCATGAACTTTAGCCTTTTACCCCAGCTAAATTTAGATTTACCCAATTTATTTTACCTCCCCACTTTAACAATATAAAAACCTCTGCCCGCTGCCTCTTTCTTCTTTTTTTTTTTTTTCTTCCATTTTATCTTCCCAATCTATCCCATATGAAGGCTGCTACTCTCGCTACTATCGCTACCGCCGTTGCTGCTGAGCAAATCGGCTTCAAGGTCGTCTCTGACTCCGATAACGTCAACGGTCAATACCTCTCCTCCATCCACGAAGGTGCTGGCTTCAACTACTTCCTCGTTGGCGAAAACCCTCAAGAATTGACCTGGGATGCTGACTCCAAGCACGTGACCTTCAAGAGTTACGACTTCACCTTCAACTTGGGCGACTTCCTTGGTGACAACTTGGCCATTGGCAGCTCTGTCAAGCCAAAGGACGTCTCCTTCGACGACCAAGGCTACCTCCAATACGGTGCTCCATTGTGGGCTTGTAAGAACACTGGTGACCCATACAACTACTCTGACAAGTCATACTTGGTTAAGTTCAACGAAACCAAGCCTTTGGACCTGTGTGAGTCTATCAAGATCCAAAAGGTCCCTTACGGTGGTGAATCCGGCTCTTCCTCTGCTGCTCCTTCCTCCTCCGCCGGCCCAGCTCCTTCCGCCCACCAATGGAACTCTACCGTCACTGATCACGTGACTGTCACTGGCTACACCACTTACTGTCCAGAATCCACCACTCTTACTGTCACCACTTGCCACAACGATGCTTGCGGTCCTCACACTGTCACTGTTTCTGAGGCCAGCACTGTTGTCATTACTGAACCATGTTTGGTTCCATCCACCTCTCCAGCTCCAGCCCCATCTAAGCCAGCTTCTTCTTCTGTTGCTGCTGAGTCCACTCCAGCCTCTGTTTCTTCTTACGAGGCTGGTGCTGGTAGAAACGCTGCTGGCTTTGTTGCTGGTGTTGCCGGTGTTGCTGCTTTGTTGATGTAAGTTGATGAGTTGGTGAAATATCAATAATTTGTTATTGATAACGAAAGCGCTAGTCGCTAAAAACGGTTATGTTCTCCGTATAATACCATTTGATTTGAGTTATGTACTACCTGTAGTCTCTACATTGAATATGTATGGATTCATAGGCTTTAACGGAGGCTTAGCATTAGTCTTGCAGGGATATCTACTGATAGAGGGTATTTATCTATTGATAAAGATATTTACTTGTTGATAAAAATGTTCATCATGATGTAATCATCTATTCATAATATCATGATTTAATCGATTCTTTAATAAAAATGTCTATTATAAAAATTATATATCTATATATAGATATATATAATTTACATATTTCTGGTATTCTGTGATTAGTGTATCGCATTTGAAAATTAATTCATAGATTCCATAATAACCATATTCTAGAAATTGAGCTTTTAAAATTCAAATATGCCCATTTTTTCGGACTTTTTCTGATATTTATTTGCTCTAGATGGATAAACTCAGTTGCCAATACATCAAGTATAAAAATCGATTCTATCGACTAATTTGCTTAAATTCAATAATATAGACTACCCTACGCTTCTAGTCACGTGATATACTACCCAATACAAGGCAATTTAGGCTCTAATAATGTTGAAATTTTAGGTATAATTTGGTTTGTGAAGATTTCCAGCTCGTATTTGCTTTGGAAGTCATCTATTGCTGAAGTCTTTTTTTAATCTGATATTTAATAAAGTTGATCTAGGTCAGCTTTTTAATTAATCGACTGCTAAGAAGAGTCTAAATCCTCATATTAAGAGTGTACTAGAGAATCCTGTCGAATAATTGTATCTTTTATATTGTATTCTATTGTATTCTATTGTATTTTATTGTATTTTATTGTATTATATCGTATTATATTGTATTATATTGTATTATATTGTAATATATTATATATATTGTATCATTTATACTATATCATTCTATCTCTATATTCTATCTTTTATAGTTCTATGTTTCTATTTGTTTCCATCTTATTCAATATATATCTATATTAATTCATCTAAATGCTTTCATTATAAGTTTATTCTCAACTTACTATCTACTTTTGTGTCTAATTTTCAGAACATGCTTTATCTTATTGAAATGGTCTGTATATACTGTGATATTAGACTGGCTGTATATACACAAAGATACAATAAAATCAATTGGAGTAGGAATGTAAGGAAGAGTTGACGACTAGAAAGATAGATATATTAGAAAGGTAATTGTGTATATATAGATGACGATGTATTGATAAATTAATATTGAAATAAGAGAATTGGTGTTATATGAAATTTAGAGGAAAATTAAACGAAAGAGTCAATTGACTTGATAGATATAAAGAAAAGAGGCAAAGAACGGAATATAAGAACGATATAGCCATTGACAAAATGTTTAATTTCTCTTTTATTAATCAGATTTAATTAATAGCTACTTGATACATACAAATGTCCTTTACCAAGCAGAGGGCTGTATGCTGTTCTTATTACTACTTTTTCGATTCTCATGAATTTTTATTCATTTATGTATATAGTCTATTTGATAAATAAAAATAAAAGGTATGTTAAGTATTACAAAAATTCCAGTCTACTATAAATATCGATTGAATCTTCTATTTGATCTATCGATTAACCTATAGATTAATCTATCGATTGCTCTATTTTCGACTTCTATCCTCCCATTACTCATTTCTTTCCAAACTGGTTGGAGAAAGAGCTGATGATGCCCGCAACAGATTGTGGGTTCGACAAAGTGGTGATGTCACCCAACTGATCGGCCTCGTTCGACGAAACCTTTCTCAAAATTCTCCTCATGATCTTACCTGATCTTGTCTTAGGCAAATCCTGCACAATGATCACAGACTTTGGTGCAGCAAATGGTCCAATTTCCTTTCTCACAGCCAAAATCAACTCTCTTCTCAACGTGAAGGCCTCCTCGCACGTTTCGTTGCCTTGGAGACTGCTGGCGGCTTCGTCCTTCAAGGCAACATAAGCCACAACCGCCTGACCGGTCAAATCATCGGCAATTCCGACAACGGCAGCTTCGGAAACACTTGGATGCTCAATCAAAGCAGCCTCAATCTCCGCCGTAGAAAGACGGTGGCCAGAAACATTAACAACATCATCCACACGACCACGAATCCAGTAGTAACCATCGTGGTCACGTGCTGCTCCATCACCGGTGAAGTAGTAACCTGGGTAAGGTTTCAAGTAAGTATCCATGTACTTTTGGTGGTTTTTGTACACGGAGCGGGCCATGGAGGGCCAGGTGTTCTTGACGGCCAACACGCCCTCGACGTCGTTTCCGTGGATTTCCTGGCCGGAAACTGGGTCAATGAGACAAGTGTCGATACCAAAGAAGGGCAAGGACGCCGAGCCAGGTTTATTTGGAGTGATGCCGGCAATTGGAGCAATGAAATGAGAGCCAGACTCGGTTTGCCAGTAAGTATCGGAGATGTGGCAGTTGTTTTTGCCGATTTTCTCATTGTACCATTCCCAGATATCTGGAGAGATAGGTTCACCGACAGAACCCAAGGTTCTCAACGAGGACAAGTCGTACTTTTCAATTTCAGCCTCGCCAGCCTTACGCAAAAGACGCAACGCCGTAGGGGCCACATAGAAGTGAGTGACCTTGTGCTTCTGGACAATCAGCCACAAACGACCATAGTCCGGGTAAGCAGGAGTTCCTTCGAATACAATAGTGGGGACGCCCAAGGACAAAGGACCATAAAGAGCATAAGTGTGGCCAGTAATCCAGCCGACATCACCAGCAGTAAACAAAACGTCCTGAGGGTGCACATCAAAAATGTACTTTGTGGTCATGGCAGCACCTAACAAGTAACCACCGGTGGTGTGGACAACACCCTTTGGAGTTCCGGTAGAGCCAGAAGTGTACAACAAGAACAATGGGTCCTCAGAGTTGACACTGACTGGAGGGAAGTAACCAGGGAAGTTTTGCGTCTCGGAGTGCCACCAGAAATCTCTACCATCCTTCATTGGGATGTCTGGGTTTCCGGTACGTTTGTGAACCAAGACCTTCTCCACAGAAGGACATTGAAGTAAAGCCTCATCACACAACTTCTTGATGTTGATAGTCTTACCACCACGTTTACCTTCGTCGCACGTGATCAACGCTTTACAAGACGCGTCCACGACACGATCACGGATGGAGCCCGAGGAGAAGCCGGCGAAAATGACCGAGTGAACGGCACCCAAACGGGCCACAGCCAACATTGCAATAATGGCTTGTGCATTCATGGGCAAGTAAATGGCCACGTTGTCACCTTTGCGGATTCCCCAAGAGTGCAATAAACCAGCAGTTTGACTAACTTCACGAAGAAGCTCAGCATAAGTCAATGTATAAGAGTCAGCTTCATCGTCGGCTTCATAAACAATAGCGGTTCTATTTGGATGTTTGTATGCCCATCTATCCACACAATTGTAGCATGCGTTCAATTCACCACCAATAAACCACTGAGCATCACCATGGATAAGATCACCAGCTTTAACTTTAGAGAATGGTCTATCCCAGTGTAACAATTCAGTAGCGAGAGGACCAAAGAAACCTTCAGGATCTTCGATAGATTTAGCATACATTTGATGATAATGTTGCAATGAGTCCAAATGACCTTTGTTTGGTTGTCTATTGAAGAACTCCTGTGGGGTGTATCTTTGAAGGGCATTGTTTGCCTCATGGACGACCTTGTGCATAAGACCGGCGGTCATGATCAATGAATGAATGAAAAAAGGGAGGGTTGAAGGAATTAAAGGAGGAGTTGATGGAAAGGAAAGACGCGAAAAAAAAAAATGAAGAAAAAAAATGGGAGTTGGTGCGGGCTTTTTTTGGGTTTTAGACACCGATACAGGTATAAGTACCGGTAAGTGATTTAGTTTCCTGAAAAGAATAAATAAACCGAGGAATGCAAAAAAAAGGAACTTTCTATTTTGATCCGAGGAAATAGAAAAAAATGAGAATCGAAAAACAAAAATAAATAATTATTCAATTTTTCAATCGAATATCTGTCTCCTGATATACTTTCTTTACACCTTGGCACAACAAATGCAACGTTTCCAATGGTGATGGCGCGATTGGGTAGACGTTGGGACTGGTGTATGGGTTTTTCACTGACTTAATAAAAATCACTAAATTTAACCTAAAAAATCTTGAAAATTCTTAGAAATTATTGATATGTTCAAAATCCTAGGAATTTCCTCCCATTTATACTTTTCCTTGGCTTAACTAAACCCCGATTACCATTGGTTGTTCCTGTGGTCCGG
>JAJMHH010000032.1:76884-89712 GCA_030582955.1 Osmozyma tolerans
AAAAAAAAAAAAAAAAAAAAAAAAAAAAAAAAAAAAAAAAAAAAAAAAAAAAAAAAAAAAAAAAAAAAAAAAAAAAAAAAAAAAAAAAAAAAAAAAAAAAAAAAAAAAAAAAAAAAAAAAAAAAAAGAAAACAAAAAGAAAAGAAAAGAAAAGAAAGACAAAAGAATCCTACAAAAAAAGAGAGTAAAAATTTTTGTGGATACATTAAATACTGCTGTTTCATCAATCCGTACATCCTAACGGTTGCAACCCAACGCGTTATTTTCCTATCCCCGACCCTCTCGTCCGCTCTCTCAAGCCTCTACTTGATTACGTAATCAACTCAATGTAAATTAATTATGTAATCAGATGTAGCGTGAGCGATAGCGAACGCTAAGGAATGTATAGCTCACGCTGTGTTCTCACGCTAAGGTCTCACGCTCATGTCACTCACAATCGCTATGCTCATGTTCGCTACACTCACATTCGCTACGCATGTTCACAATGTATCGTTAATTCCTATCTATAACCATTAGTCAACCTCCTCAACAGTTGGGCCATCGTCACCACCGGCACCAGCACCTGGAGCACCACCGGCACCTGGGAACCCACCTGGAGCACCACCCTCAGGTGCAGCACCGGCCTGGTAAGCCTTAGACATGATTGGGTTGGCAACACCCTCCAACTCCTTCTGCTTGTCAGTGAACTCGTCAGTAGCAGCAGTCTGGTTCTCGTCCAACCAAGCAATGGTCTCGTCAGCAGCCTTGGTGACAGTCTCAATGTCAGAAGCCTCCAACTTAGACTTGAATTGCTCCTCACCCAAGGTGGTCTTCAAAGAGTAAGCATAAGACTCCAAACCGTTCTTGGCTTGAACTCTAGAAGCTTCCTTCTCATCCTCTTCCTTGAACTTCTCGGCCTCAGAGACCATTCTCTCAATGTCCTCCTTGGACAATCTACCCTTGTCGTTGGTGATGGTGATCTTCTGGGTCTTACCAGTACCCTTCTCCAAGGCAGACACGTTCAAGATACCGTTGGCATCAACATCGAAGGTGACCTCGATTTGTGGAACACCTCTTGGGGCAGGTGGGATACCAGAGAGCTCGAACTTACCCAACAAGTTGTTGTCCTTAGTCTTGGCTCTCTCACCCTCGAACACTTGAATCAACACACCTGGTTGGTTGTCAGCGTAAGTGGAGAAAGTCTCGGACTTCTTGGTTGGAATAGTGGAGTTTCTTGGAATCAACTTGGTCATGATACCACCAGCAGTCTCAATACCCAAGGACAATGGGGCGACATCCAACAACAACAAGTCTTGGGTCTTGGAAGAAGAGTCACCAGACAAGATAGCAGCTTGGACAGCGGCACCGTAAGCAACAGCCTCATCAGGGTTGATGGACTTGTTTGGCTCCTTACCGTTGAAGAAGTCAGACACGAGCTTTTGAACCTTTGGAATTCTGGTAGAACCACCGACAAGGACAATCTCGTGGACTTGGGACTTGTCAACCTTGGCGTCTCTCAACACCTTCTCGACTGGGTCCAAAGTAGATCTGAACAAGTCTTGACACAACTCCTCGAATCTAGCTCTGGTGATGGAGGTGTAGAAGTCAACACCCTCGTAAAGAGAGTCAATCTCAATAGAGGTTTGAGCAGAAGAAGACAAGGTTCTCTTGGCTCTCTCGCAAGCAGTTCTCAATCTTCTCAAGGCTCTTTGGTTACCAGAAAGGTCCTTCTTGTTCTTTCTCTTGAACTCGTTGATGAAGTGGTTCACCAATCTGTGGTCGAAATCCTCACCACCCAAGTGAGTGTCACCAGCGGTAGACTTGACCTCGAAGATACCGTCCTCAATGGACAACAAGGAGACATCGAAGGTACCACCACCCAAGTCGAAGATCAAGACGTTCTTCTCTTGGTCGGTCTTCTTGTCCAAACCGTAAGCAATGGCAGCGGCGGTTGGCTCGTTGATGATTCTCATAACGTTCAAACCGGCAATCAAACCAGCGTCCTTGGTGGCTTGTCTCTGGGAGTCGTTAAAGTAAGCTGGGACAGTGACAACAGCGTCAGAGACGGTACCGCCCAAGAAACCCTCGGCGGTCTCCTTCATCTTACCCAAAACCATAGAAGAGATTTCCTCAGGAGTGAAGACCTTGGTCTCACCCTTGAACTCAACTTGGATGTGGGGCTTGCCAGCCTTCTCAACAACCTTGAAAGGGAAGTGCTTAGCGTCACCTTGAACCTCAGGGTCGTCAAACTTTCTACCAATCAATCTCTTGGCGTCAAAGACGGTGTTAGAAGGGTTCATGGCGGCTTGGTTCTTGGCAGCATCACCAATCAATCTCTCCGAGTCAGTGAAGGCAACGAAAGATGGGGTAGTTCTGTTACCTTGGTCGTTGGCAATAATTTCAACACGGTCGTTGGCAAAGTGGGCCACACAAGAGTAGGTGGTACCCAAATCAATACCGACAGCTTTCGACATTATCAATTATGTATGTATGAAGATTTGAAAGTGTAATTGATAAAAGACACTAAAGAGAAAAAAAAAAAGAAGTCAATCTACAACCGCAATTGGGTGCTAATTTATACAATTTTTTTGCTAGTGTCGGCGAATGTTCTACAGCATTCTATATAGAATAAGATGCAAGAGTGGGCGCGAGCCCCGATGCACTACGCACGTGATCTCATTGCTGCATAGTAATCTTTTTTCTTCTTTAGTTTACTAGACGTTTCTAGATTGGCGAAAATTCCATTTGATTCTAAGAGCCCCTGACGGCGGCTATGATGTCATGATTAGGGTCCTAAGACTTTGTACTATGAAATCATTCTATTTTCCATTCTATTTTCCATTCTATGTTCTATTCTATGTTCTATTCTATGTTCTATTTTATGTTCTATTCTATGTTGTATTTTCCATTCTATGTTCTATTGTATATTCTATGTTCTATCTACAGACTTCTATATTTATTTCTTTTTTTATCTTCTATCATTTTGTCTGTCTACTTCTACTAGAAATGCGGCAACGTTTACTACTGTCACGTCATTCTTATCTATTGCTAGTATATCACGTACCGGATAACCACGGAAGAGACAATATCTTTAAGAGCATAGTAAAATTAAGGTTATTAAAAAGACGAGATTTTAAGAGCATCATCTTAAGATATTGAGATGTAACATTTTACCTGATTTTGGAATACTAGCAACTGGTTTACACAAGACGCAGAAGTATTTCTGTCTCAGACGCAGTAAAGAAGAAACGAGAAAAAACGTAGAAAAAGAAATGTCGATTTGCATGCTGCGAAAGGAATAAAAAATGAAGACATTGATTCACGATAAAGACATACTTCAAAAAGTAAGCCCGATGCGGGGCTCGAACCCGCAACCTTTTGATTGACCTTATTGATTAAGAGTCAAATGCTCTACCGATTGAGCTAACCAGGCTTCCTGTGTTGTCAAGAAATTTATGGTTAGCCCAAATCAGTACATTTAACCCACAATATCCGCCTCAGGTTCAGCTTCAGCTTCTTGGTCCTTCTTCACAAATGGTTGTCCAGTCCAGAAATGCAACCAGCCCCACTTGGCCTCAGCATCTCTTTTGACAAATGGTTGTCCAGTCCAAAAGTGCAACCATCCCCATTTGGCATCGGCTTCAGCGTCAGCATCACGCTTAACAAATGGCTGGCCGGTCCAGAAATGCAACCAGCCCCATTTAGCGTCTCTTTTATCCTTGCCATTCTCCAAATCTCCGTAAGCTTCCTTAACAACTGTTGTGTTCAACAAGACCACGTGATTATGTCCATCAACTGAAGTAACCAATGGATATTCATCGTCGTCAAAGGCGAATTGGCCAATGATGGCCTCCCTTGGTACACCGTAAGAGCTGGCTTTGGCTTGCTCCGAAGGAGTACTTGGAGATAAGGTAGTTCCAGAGGCGGCTGGAGCGGCAGCGACAATAGAAGAGGTGGCAGCGAGAATGGCGGCGACGGAGAATTGCATTCTTGATTAGGTGTTGATTGAGTGGATTTAATGATGAGATGAATCAGGGATCATCGTCACTTATATAGTTTTTTTGACCGTTTCAACTCATTGAATTGAGTTACGTTCTCATGGCCATGAGTTGTAACGGCTCCTACTTCTCACTCTTATTGCAGTCTCAAGGTGTCCATTGAGTTCCCAATTAGGCAAGTGTTCCGTCTAACCTTTTGCCACACCGTAAGAGAAACCTGAAAACACTTAGATAATCTTCAGGGTCTAATGTTTTATGATATAAGTTTTGACGCATTCATCGGGATAATTCTGACTATTTTGGGTGTTTTATGGCAGTTTTTTTGCAACTTTCATTTTGGATATTAAAATTTGTGCAAAAATATAGCGAATACGAAAAGTGAAAATGACGTATTAAAATTAGATCATCACCGATTTGAAACTTTTTAGAAATATACCGTTCCTATCTTTAAAACCCAATTTCACAAGAATAATTATAAATCAATTTAGACTTCTTTTGATGCTCCATATATGAATATCTTATGATGGTTTGTATGTACTGCATATAGTACATATACCGAAAGATCCGAGAACCACCAACTCTATGAATTTTTGTATATATTAAATTCAATTTCAGAGAAAAAAAATCATCAACAAGAGCAAGACGATCTGGATCATTTGCAAAGATTGTTTACTTTTTGAAAAAAAACCCATCAATGTTGACAAAAAGAAAGCCCGATGCGGGGCTCGAACCCGCAACCTTTTGATTGACCTTAATGATTAAGAGTCAAATGCTCTACCGATTGAGCTAACCAGGCTTGTTGGAAACTTAATATCCTGTGAATATATATGAGAGAATATTGATGGGATAGCCTGCACAATTAGGGAACCTGCACAATGTCAGTAGCAATACTAATGTACAAGAAGAGATGGAGGAGGAATGATAATAAACATTGAATTAAAGCAAAAGTGCCAAGGGACTACAGAAATAATTCGGAGGTCAGAAATACAATAGACAAATAAAAAGCGAGAAATTGGTGCAGTCAAATATGAGTAGTAAGAGCCCAGGATTGGTCAATGGAACTAGTATTCGACAGCCCATTAAGCTATTCTAAAATAAGCCATTGACCAAAGACACAGAAGTATACTGTGAATGAAAACAAGTAGATTCTCCATCAAAGAAAGTGATTTCGCAGGACACTAACCACATTATAAAACAAGCATCAATAAGGACAACATTAGACCTTCCAAGATAGGAATAGACACAGATATATAAAAAAAGAAAAAGGGGATCAAGGAGACGAGTCTAGGTAGCCTTTTCCTTGGTGTGGTCGTTAACAATGTGGAAAGAACCAATTTGGTGGAAAACACCCTTAGCCTTAACCCAGATATCCTTGGCAGCGGAATTACCAGATTTGTTGACAACATCTTCAATTCTAAGCTCCAAAGTCTTGAAGTAGTTTCTGGTGAAGGCAGATTTCTCATAACGCAATTTGATGAACACCAAATACACCAAGAACGGAGTCAAGGAACGCTTGCGGAAGGCAATAGTGCGGGCAAGCAACCACAACAAGGTGTAAACTTCCAAGACAGAGGCCAATTGAATGGATTTGTTATTGTTGGCAGCGACAAAGTTACCGATATTGGAAGAAATTGGATGAGATTCAGGGATGTCAATAGCTGGCAAGATATAGTATCTGGTGTAGGATAACACGTGGAAGGTGGAGAACAAGAAGAATGTGGCCAAAGTCAAAAGGACATAAGGAGAAGCAATGAAGAGCAAAACACCGAGGAAGAAATATTGAGTGTTATCTTCAGAAAGCAACAATTTGGCGTTGAAGCCATTTTTCTTAACTGTTTGGAAGATCAATACACCAAAGGATTCAATGACACCCAAAAGAGCCAATTTATACCAGAAACGGTAAGAAGATGGGAACACTCTAATATAAGTCAAAGCAAAGAAAATGGTGGAGACAACGGTGATGACATGACCAATGTACCAAGCGAATTGCAACGTTTTGACTGTAGTGGCAAGGTCAGGTTTTGGAGATGTGGCGGAAGCGGAAGCACCGGAATTAGCGGATGCTGGAGTTGCCGAAGGGGAAGGTTTTTGATCGGACATGCTTACTATTAAGAACCGGGAAGAATTTAGTAAGAATGTAGAAAAAAAAAAAATGTAGAGAAAAGAAGAAAGAAGAAAAAGAAGAAAAAGAAGAAAAAAGAAAAAGAAGGAGCAGGAAAAAACAAAATCATGAACAATCCGCAACTTGCGCGCCTGACATGCTCGGATGCTTTTTCTCCCGTTGTCGCGCGAGCGGCTGAGGACCCTAGCAATAAATAAATAATGAGAATAAATAAACAGATGAGAAACGGAAAAATAGAGAATAGAATAAAAAAAATTAGAGAAGAGAACACCAGAGAAAAATAGAGAAAAAGAGAAGAGAATAGCACAGTATAGATAACCTGCATTCCTATTTCCTTACCCTAACGCAAGAAGCCCTTGCGTGTCTTTTGTGGAGTAGACAGCGCAGGTGGTTCCAGAGGCAAGGATTTTTGCTTCTCCAATTGAACCTTTTTATCTTCCAACACCTTGATTTGTTTGGCCAACTTTTCCTTCATTTCTTTGTGTCTGGCAAACAAATCCGCTTCTGATCTTTGCAACTTCTTCTCCTTCTCTGTAACTTTTTGCTGGAAAACCGCCTTCATTTCTGATTCCATCTTGGCAAGCTTAGCCTCGTGCAATGCCTTCTCTTCTTCTTGCTTGGTCAATGGGTCAAATTCTTTGAAAACTGTGTTATCCTGCTCAATTCCCATCTTCACCAACTTCTGCGTTCTGTAATTCTCGTATAGCTTGTGAGATGTCGACTCCTTGAGCTCCTCAAGGTTGCTGCGGATCAACAACTGTCTCAACCGCACAAAGTCGTTGTGATCCGCGTTGTCCACCTCGATAGTGCCCCATGGGTAAGACCTTCCACGAACAGTGCGTCCGTCTGGAGTATTCACTTCCGCCACAGACCCAACAACAGCAAACGGGAATGACGCGATCAACGCCTTGGAGTTGGCAATGGTCTCGTCGTCATCGTTGTCGTAAACGGTAGGCTCAAAAATCCGGATTTTTTGAAACGAAATATCGTCCAAAATGCGCTGCTTAAACTCGGCAATCTCTTCGTCTACCAAAGTGTCGGATTTGGCAATAAGTGGGATCAAGTTAACCTTCTCATGAACGGCTTTCATGAGCAGAATATCCAACGCCTTCAACGAATGCGCCGTAGGTTCAATAAAATATAACAAGGCGTGGATCCGATTATCGACAATTTGCGATCTGTTGACTCGTGATTCTTCCTCCAAATATTGGTCGAACCGCAGATTGATATCATCGACAATAGGTTTCCATGATTCGGAATTGTCCAACGAGTCCCCGAATCCAGGCGTGGTGATGATGTTTATCTTCAACTTGACGCCGTCTTCCTCAATTTCGGCAGAATGAGTTTCAATAGAAACACCAGAAGTGGTTTCGCCTTCTGGCGATTCTCCGTTACCCCCGCTGCTGGGAACACGAGTCAAATCAGATGGCGCCAATACTTCACGATTAAACAAAGTATTAACTAAAGTTGTTTTACCAAGACCACTTTCTCCAACAACCATGAAATTCAAAGTAAATCCTCTTCTGACGGATTTTCTGTGCCACTGTTTAGGCAAGTTGGCAAAGCCAACAAAGTTGCTAAGTTTTCTCCTTATGATTTTGATATCAGAATCTGGCATTTTGTCCACTATTTGTTAGTGTATGTTTATGATATTTGCTGTTTATGACTACTTACCAGAAGCCATTATTGAGGGGATTTGGGAATTTTTCTGTTTTTATTGACGTGTTTGTCGATGGTCACGTGATGACAATAAAAAACAATAGGAAACAATAAGATATATGTGAAAAAAATAATTAATTGAAAAAATCTTTATATCTTTCTAAGTTTATTTCTTCATTAAAATCTAGGAAATCTTTAAATATTCAGAAAAGAATATATTCAAATCAAGGAATATATAACCACCAAATTGTTTGTGAACCGCGACTCCACCGGTTTCCCCTCGGAATGTCCCCGGAATGCCCTCGGAATGTCCCAAGAATGTTCCTATAATAATCATAATAATAGAAAAAAAATTCCTGATTTTGCTATTGACTGATTTTTGAATCCATACTAAAAGAAGCAAAAAGCTACGATATACTACCATATAGTATATATAATATAGTATATATCATATAGTATATATCATATATCAATATACTTATACTATCATACTCATTATCTTGAGTATATAATAAATATATACTGTATTATTATAGATCAATAATATCACTAAAGCAGTTTCAATCATATTGAAATCTATCATAAACCAATCATAAATGTAGATACAATAACACAAAGCCTTGATTACATAATCAGTACAATCAATTCTCATTCATACATCCTTACGTGATTATATAATCATGATCCCTCGATTACATAATCCATACTTCATACTTCACCTGCTTTCGTTTCTCCTTAACAGAATGTACCTTCAGCTTAAAGAGCTTTATTTTGATACACCTATTCTACCATTCTACAATTCACAATACCAGATTTCTATATGTATAAATATATTCTTCTGTATAGATATATATTCTCCTGTATATAGACATAAATTCTTCTATATATAGGAATATATAGTCTATATTCTATAGTGAATATACTAATCTTTGATCTCTCCGTATATTCTATGTAGCAGTTCCATTTCATAAGTCAATTCGGTTCTACAATCGATCTTTATACATTATGTAACTGCAATCAATCTATATTCCGGTGACTGTATAAGTAAAGATTATATACAGTACATTGTCAATACTTCAATCATTTTGCCATATATTCCTACTTTAGATATTTATTCCTACTTTAGATACTTATTCACTGGCTATAAAGCCTTCTACACCGGATAATATCTTTAATATTCTAGTACTCAATATACTAATACTATAATATACTAGTACTATAGTACTATGTACTATATACAGTACACTATTGATCTATACTCCAATTTTAAATGCTACATAATTTCTATAGGAATCTTCATAAGTTCGATTACATAATCCATTCCATACTTTAGTCTTTTCGAACACACTCTGCATTCCATAGTAACAATCCATCATTGATTACATAATCCGATATCTTCATACTCGATATATCCACAAGATTACGTAATCAATACTCATTCTTTCTTATTCGATTACATAATCAATGATTCATACTACGCTGATACATCATACAGTTCAACCATAACCATTTTCGATATAGCTGTTTCTTACCGAAGCCATTAAAAAATCAGTCTCTTTACATTCTATTAATATTACACCTCGTTTCAGTATTAGATTACATAATCAGATACATTATACTTGATTACATAATCAGTATTTCATCCTCGATCACCTAATCAATTACTATACTTTCTTAATTATATGATCAGTCATTTTTTATTACTATATTTCGAGAATCAGTTATCTCAAGTATAAATTTGATTACATAATCAGTCAATATTTTCGAGTAATAGTATTCCATTTCAATTGTATCTCGATTACATAATCTTCCATACTCGATTCTCAGTACTAGATTACATAATCAGTAGTTCCACAGATGATTACCAGTATCTTCATTTCGAAATCAATATTTTCGATCCAGGAACTCATCTCTTTTTTAGTTAAGATTACATAATCTTATAGAGTAATCACTAGATTACATAATCAGTATCTTCATATTCATATATCGATTCGTTTCTCAGCATTCGATTACATAATCTTCCATACTCGATTCTCAGCATTCGATTACATAATCTTCCATACTCGATTCTCAGCATTCGATTACATAATCAGTATGTCATACACCTATACTTGATTATATAATCAGTATTTAGATCCGATTTTTAGTATATATATTTCGAGAATCAGTATATATTTTGTATTCAGATTTCCAGTAGTTCATCCAATTATCAGTGCCCGATTACAAATTCAGTATTTCAAACTCGATCAGTACTGAATTACATAATCAGTATTTATACTCGTTTTTAAGTGCTCGATTACATAATCAGATACCCGTTTCCAAGTGTTCGCTTACATAATCAGTATTTGATACTCGTTTCCAAGTGCTCGATTACATAATCAGTATCAATATCATATACACTGTATGCCCCATACACTGTATCTTTTGTCCTGCTAAGCTCCTTAGCTGAAGAGAAATAAAGTTAACTCTCCAGCTCCCTTCGGTCGCTGGAGAGTTGATCCCTCAAAAACACCAAACCCAACCGGGCAAATTCAGCCATATTCTCCAGACGATCAGAACTTCCGGTAAATCTCGTACAGCCAACTTCGCCATCAGTTCCACTCAAACCAAGGTAAACAGTTCCAACGTTCACGTGACTGCTAGTATTAGTAAGATGTAAATCAGTGGAAGGACCGGCAAAACCAGTTTCTGAAAGAACATAAGAAGAGCCCAATTCATAACGAGTAGTTCTGGCAAGTTTCAAAGCCACGTGTTCCAGTGGACCAACGTAAGAAGAAATATCATCATCGGACCATCCAGAGAGTCGAAGTCTTTGTTTTACCAGATAAACAAGTTTTCCACCAATATAAAAATCAGAAGCTCCAGGAACTGAAACTAGATATGCTGAAAGAAGTCCTCCACAAGCGGCTTCAGAAATTGCCAATGTTTGTTTCCGCAGCCGAAGAATTGTAGCAATTTCTGTAACTAATTCTTTGATATCATCTGGTGGGAATTGCATAATGAGCGAAGGAAACGTCACGAATGAGCGCGCAAGCGCGAATGAGTAAGTGAATGACGATCAAAAGTTTGTGCGAAGTGTTGATAAAATGTAGATATATCTATATCTATCTATATATATATATAAACATAGATTTAGAAATATATATAAACATAGATATAGAAATATATATAAACATAGATATGGAAATATATATAAACATAGATATAGATAATTATATAAACATATAGATATAGATATTTATATAATACCATAATACCATAATACCATAATACCATATTACCACCTTTACAGATTTCAATGAAGGTTTAATTATGAATTTAAACATTGAAACATGATAATATAGAATAGACATAACAAGAACACAAAGTTGGTAGTCGTATGGAATTATAGTATATATTAAATGATCTCTTAAGTCCAAACTAATATCTAATAATAATTTTTTACATTTGTATATTCTATATAAGTAAATTCTGGTCGATTCCAGTAAATTGTAAACATTAATAATCATAGATATCTATATAATTTGTATAAACATAGATATAGATATACTTATATATAGAAATAGACAAGAAGAATATAAATAAAGATAGATTTGAAAGAGATTTATAATACACGTCGAAATAGATAGGTATAGATATAGAAATAGATAGAAAATATATATAGATACAGATATAGATATATATACAGATATAGATATAGATATAGGTACTATCTAGAAAGAACAGATAATATAGTAGAGAATAGATATAGAGTGGATACATAAAAACAGAATAGAAATAAATATAGATAGAAATAGATAATAGAGACTAGAGATCTAGAGCAATATAGTATACTGCATATAACACAGTAGTCTATAAGTCTTCCATATTGTCATTATCAAACACTGAATACAGAAAAATATAGTACAGTTGAGCATAACAGAAAATAGTAATTCATGTTCAAGTAAACAAGTAAGCATCAAGAAAAACTATGCTTTTTTGGCTACAATAACATATCACTACTGCACATAACTTCTCTATAGTAGATGTGATGGTATATTTTGTAGTAGAGATACTAGCATAAATTTCGACTTGGACCTTCTATAGAAAAATGCAATATATTGTTGTATGATTAGGGCTGCATACCGAAGTATATAGAACAACTGGCAAATGGCCCATCCTGCATATACTTCATGGTACTATAGAATAAGTATAGTTAATGTAGAATTTTTGATGGTTTGTAAGAGTATAGTATATAGTGCTATAAATTAACACATAGTATATTATATAAAAGATGAGTTTATACCATAGTATTTGTATTATAGTATAGTTTATAGTGTAGTATAGCTGTACTGTAACTAAATGTACTGCATATACTATAGTATTAGGCTATATAGTTTAGTATATAGTATCTCAGTAAATAATAGTCTGGTAAAGTTTGAAATATATAGTACAGTATCCCCATTGACGTAACTATAATAGTATAGTCTCCTGATATCAAGTAGTATATAGTAGTATATAGTATTAATGTAATCAAGTATACTGCATATTGACGTAGTATTATAGAAGAGTAGTACAGTTTAATAGTGTAACTCTTTAAAGTATACTATAAGATATAAGTAAAGTAGAGGAGTATAGTCCTGTAATAAATTCAACTGCATATTGCAAGCTGTATATTGGAAAAGTAGTAGAATAGTAGTAAAATAGGATAATTAAACGTACTGCATATTATACTAGATGTTCTAGTATATATTGTCACTAAATAGAGGATAAGTTATAGAATGCAGACTATATAAGTCGAAAGGTTTTGTAGTGAGGGCGCTCATACAGAACTTCATAATTATTAGCTTGAATCAATCTTCTATACTAGGTAGTATACTATATGATTAGGACTGCATATATCTTTTTAGAATATAATGAGTATTGATACAATAGTATAGTATTGTTTATGATGAAGTATTGTTCTTAGATATATTGTAGTTTATAGAAAGTAGCGTATTAAATAATTAAACTATATAGTACAGTATATGTTATAGTGTAGTAGTCTGTAATTTAATATACTGCATATAAACATAATAATACATAGCGGTAT
>JAJMHH010000032.1:89812-110291 GCA_030582955.1 Osmozyma tolerans
GTATATAGTATATAATAGTATATAGTATATAATAGTATATAGTATATAATAGTATATAGTATATAATAGTATATAGTATATAATAGTATATAGTATATAATAGTATATAGTATATAATAGTATATAGTATATAATAGTATATAGTATATAATAGTATATAGTATATAATAGTATATAGTATATAATAGTATATAGTATAGTATAGTAGTATAGTAGTATTTTACTGTGATCAGAATTTTTGATTAAAATATCATATATTTACTCTTATATTGTAATATTATGGTATTATATATTATTGAAAGTCGTATAGAATAATCAAGTATTGTAGTAATTATATAATATAAAATGTCATAATATCATGGTTGTAAAAACTAGAATTTGGTAACATAATTATGGTGTAACTATAGTATTTTATGAAATATTGTTGAAGTTTTTTAATGATTTCATGTTACTTAAATTGTAATCTTGTACCATTTTGTATTGTATAGTATTTATAATTATACTATAGTATCATATTAAATTATCGCATTATAGTATAGTATCATTGTATTATAGAGAATCTATTATAATTATTTTAATCTTATAATATCATATTTTAGTGAATATAGTATAAAATATATTATAGTACATTGTATTTTAAATTTAAGTAAATCTATTAATTATTATCTATATGTTTTCTGATTTTTTATATCAATAAAGTATCTTTATTTAATGTATACTATAATAGTATTATACTATAGTAAAATAGTATATAGTATCGTAATATAAAAGTATCATAATATAGCAGTACAGGAATATAGTTTTATCATTATTCAATAATTATTATAAAATCGATGTTTTTACCATATTATAGAATTATAGAATTATAGTATAGTATAATATAGTGGTATATTAGTATAAGTTGTTCGTATTGAAGAGTATCAGTCTCCTGCATATTGATATACCATTTAATAGTGCTATAGTAACATAGTAGTACAATAATTGAGTGCATATTAGTATATAGATAGTAAATTTGCATACTTAAGAGTTGTCTGGAATTAATAATAACATGCGTTAAATATAGGTAAATGTTAGATATATCAAAAATTGTTATGTAGGTCTACATGGTTACGTCATAGTGAAATGAAATGTACGAGTATAACAGTCTTTTAATAACCGTCGTAGAATTATGCATTTTATTTATTTTCTTTAAACTCGAAAATATCGGTAATTGTGCAACTTATAATATCCACCAGCCAAAAGGGACCCCAATCAAATGTACTGCATATAAACCAATCAATGAAGATGGATAATGTAGTAAAACATCAACAAAAGAATATCAAGATCTTCAAGACTATATTGTTCGTTTAAGGAAGTCTTCTCTGTATTTTATCTTCTCGTCGAAATGACAGCAAATACAACTAGTGAAGTCAATATTATACGCACGTGACCTGATGCACGTGATCATATACTCGACATTCTCGGTGGCCAAAATCACTCCTCCTTCTTCCCCCCCACACCAATGTCCAACACAATCAAATTCAACGCAGGCAAAGTCCAATACGATGAAGAGTCAAAACTATGCACTCCTCTTCCTCATAAAGGTCAGGTGACCATCAAACCACTGGCTGAAGAGGAAGGTTTCTACAATTTTGTATGGTCTCCTAAAAGCTCGTCAGGAAATGTGGAAAAAGATGATCTTTTGATCATTCCTGGGGATGCCACGTTCAAGCCAGTCAAATCATGCTCTACTGGTCGTGTTTTTGCATTGACTTTCTTGAGTTCTGGCGCTAAAAGCTTGTATTGGCTTCAAGACGTGGGCGATGATGAACGTCTAGATTTATTGACGGGCCAGGACCTTGACATCTTGAAGTCTGTTCAGGAGTTGCTAGTTGCTGAGTAAGTATGCTGTCTTGGTCCTTGCAATGTGCCCATGTATTAACATTAGTGATGTTTCTGAGAATGTGGAGCAGGCAGATGCACTGGCAACTGCCTCGGCAGATGCACTGGCAGATATTCCGGTCACGTCACTCTCAGATTTGTTGACGCTTGACGTGATCAGCAACCATTTGTCGTCGTTGCTGGAGGAAGAACTCCGTGTGCAGTACGGTGATGTTTTACCTGAGAATACTGCGCCTACTAAGGAGGCTATCATGGGAGTAATCCGTACGGGGTTCTTTGATCTGGCATCTCGTGAATTGTCCCAAACTATTTTGTCCAATAATGTGGGTCATATTTTGGCCCTGAGTTTGGGCTACGACTACCGAGGTGAGGGCCTCGATGCATTCTTGAGTGGGTTGCGTCAGTTGCTGAAGAAGTAGTATGTTAATTGATACATTGATGAATTGGAGGTAGACACACGTGACGGTAGTCACGTGGTGGATAAACACGTGGCTAATAACCACATGATCTCTTTGGTTTATCTTTTCTTTACAATCACGTGATATATCACGTGATTTTTCCATCTACAAATGCATGCGCGTGATTGGTGGATCCAAAATGAATATATTAGGTCGGGTCAATGCCACGGCCGTTGAATGCAAAAGGTATTCACAGGCTATTGTACAAGTTAAGAAAGCAGCCGCTTCCAGAACGGCCATGCAAGCGGAGAACCGCAATTTCACCTTAGGAACACAGAATCTGACAATCTTGTAAGGTTTGAGAGATTCGTCTCATAAAAGGATTCATTTAAAAAGAACCTCGTCTTATAACGTTCATAGGGTTTATTTATGTTGAGTTTTGTTCACTGGGTCTCTTTTTCTTTCTTGGCTTTCTTCAATCTCTCATCAAGAATAGAATCATTTCCATGGACGCTATCAATCGGACAAGGAAGAACTTGATTAGCACCAACTAAAAGGAAGCAAATGGCGAATGTGGAAGAAAAGATTGAACTTGTAAGTTTTGTTCTTTGAGCAGCTCTTATGAACATTATGAAGATGAATATATGAATATGAATATGAGGAATGAATATATGAAGATTTATGAGGAATGAATATATGAATAAATGGATATGAGGAAAATGGGGCAGAAAATGGGGTACTTCAAAAATTGTCCAAAATCAAGAAATCAAGATATTGAATGATTAATTAATATTTAAAAGGAAGAATCAGGATTAATGATTTTATGAATATATCGAAAAAAGATGGATGCGTAAAAAAAAAAAAAAAAAAAACATCGTGTTCGTGAATGGGCACATTTTTTTCTTAAGAGATTTGTATATGCAGTACATTTAATTAGGCCATTTATGGGGTTATCTATAGTAATTCATAAATTTTTCATACTATATAATTCAGGCTCTGCGGCATATATTAGCCTACTATACATTAATTCTCGACTTTTTCTTGATATTTTTCTCTCCTACTTCACTTGTGTATATCTGTATATATCATTGTGTATATTGTTGTATGTTTCTTATATGCAGTACATTTAATTGGACCGCCAGTTGTCTACAATATTCATTTTTCACTATATATAGTTTTGCAGAAGATCAAAAGGCTCCCTGGACTGGCTCACAATCTTTATATGTCAGATTTTTGTAAAATACCTGTTCATCATTGTAAGTATTGTTAGTTATTGTAAGCTTATTATATGCAGTACATTTAATTAGGCCATTTGCCAGCACTAATTCTTTCACTTTTATTCAATAGCATTGTGGGCAGAACACTATAGCGGAAAGTCATAGCCTACTCTATCGATGTACTGTCTCTATTTATTTCATATTGTACTACCTTGTATATATCAGTGTATCAATATACGCGTTATATGCAGTACGTTACAGAGCATCAATAATGTGTATATTTACAAGTAGATGAGTAAGTGAAATGAATGCTGAATTTAGGATCTCACCCGAACTCCTTAATGTGTCCTTAGAATCAGACACGTGAATTAGGATCAGAGACACGTGACTTGAAATCACGAAATCATGAAATCATGGTCACTTTACAACTGACCCACTTGTTCAAATCCTGGAGGTGGACGAGCACGAGGAGCATTCTTAGCGGCTAAAGCTTCCTGTTCAGGAAGTAATTCAAGTCTGACTAACTCTTTAACACGACGAAGTTTATGGGCAGTAGCAACTGACACTTTTTGGTAAACTGTATGGTTTATTCTTTTAAGACCAAGAGCGGCAATGTTTTTCTTGGTCACTGGTGGCATTCCGATGGTAGACCTTAGTTGGGTAATCTTGTAGAACATTTGTGGAGATGACATTGTAGAATGTGGAGATTGAAATAGTTGATAATGATTTTTTTTTTTTGTAAATCGCGGACTGCAGGTAATCACACCATTTTTCATCTTTATAAGAACTTTACATTTTCCTTTTACACTTACCTCTTGACTTTCTATTTTTGAAACTCCGGCTCTGATGTTGATACTAAGCCAGTATATTTGAAAATGTTCTGTTGAATTATTCCATGGTCATTGTTACCATGGTATTTTACCTCAACTATTATGGTGTACGGGTCTACAAAGGTGTACGGGTGTACACCCTACACAAGTCGTTGGAATATATATATATATATATTATGCTTCGATTATTGTGGCAGCTGGTATATGGATGTAAACATCATATCCACCAATAATAGTTAACAAAAGCAATTAGTATATAACTTGTGTGGGAGCTTAGCAACTACTGAAGCCTATGTGAGTGTGGTGTACGGGTTTACAATCACTCCGTTTAGGATTCTCACCAAGAACCCAACTTTAACCAATATATAGTCTTAACTACACTGTATCTATTATTCATGGTGTTAAGGTCAAAGTCAATTAGTAATAACTAAGTGTAGTTATACAATTGAAAGCCCAACTATTATGGTGTACGGGTTTACCCATTATGGTGTACGGATGTAATGTAGGCAAACATGAATAGAAGTAACTAGAGCAACTTCATGATGTGGTGAAATTCAAATATTATCGTGATTCAGTATATATGCAAAAAATATCATCGGCTGTAGTATATAGTTTCATGATATATTGAGTATCACGTGACAGAGAATACTTTAGTGATGGTGCACGGGTTCTAATCTTACAACAATAAAGGAGTGATGGGAACGTACCAACAAGCCCGACGAGACATCCTTGAAGGTCTAGAAAGGGTTCCAAAAGCGGAAGATTTTCATGGTCAATGTTGTCGGATTAACTCTCTCGTTGGAAGCTTCGAATATACCCCAGAACTTCTTGACGACTTTATCGGCGACATTGTCGGGGTCATTGAAACCCAATTTCTTGCCACCACAGACCAGACAAAACGAGAGGCTCTTTCTCTGGTGATATTCACTCTCTGCAAGATCAGAGGCCATAAGGCAGTTTCTAATCACGTGTCCACGGATATTTACCGAATGGAGGAGCTTGTGGGAAGTCTCCAGGGAGAATGTGGTGAATATCAACGGTACTTTTCGCTTGTATGGCTTAGCAAGCTTGTTCTAGTTCCATTCCCGCTAGACTCAATTAGCAAGGGGGTTTCGGAAAGATTGGTGAAGGGATGTCAATATGTTATATGCAGGAGGGCCAATAGATCCATGAGTCAAAAGATGGGGGCAGTTGTTTTATCCCGAGTTTTACTGAGAGTTGATCAGCGGGGTCGATTGGAGGAGTATGTGAGGAGGGTTGTTTCTATATGGCCAATCATTGCAGGGGATGTTTGTGAGAGAATAGGGCATTTATTGGTGATTAAGCATCTTGTGAAGCATTCTACAGGAGCTATGGAGGCGTTTTTCGGAGAAATAACCGATAAATTGATCCGATGGGAAATAGCAGCAGTTTCTGAGCAAAATGGGTCTAATACTTGTACAGGAGTTGTCATTAAAATTCTTGGACAATTATGCGGAGTTGCCATTTCTCTAAGAGATTTTGCCGCGGTGGAAATCATCATCAACAACCTACTAAATGATATAATGATGGGGATGGGATATGGGTTAGATGCAGGATTACGGGAGATTTTAGCAAAGACAATTGCAAGGATTGTTGGTGGATTGAATGAGGTTGCAGAGAATTATGGATTTCAGGTTTTTGATTATGTAAGGCGCTGTCCTATTGCCGGGGAGTGTCTGAAGAATCAGCAGATTTCATGTTATCAGAATCACCATCAAGATTTGAGTATTGATTATCAGGTTGATCAGAATGTTGATGAGGGTCATTTTGATAGTCATGAATTCCAGATCCAGGAACTGGATCGGGAATTCCTGGTATTCTCCATCCCCCTCCACCACACAATCCTCATGTTTTACGGATTTCTCGGCCTTTTCAAAGCATTACAACCAAAATTCATCCCCACTATTATGACCACCGCTCATAGAACACTTTTTGTTTCTCATTATAACGTGGCATTAACGCCGGCGGCACAGATTCGAGACTCATCCTGTTTTTGTATATGGGCTACAATTCGGTGGATGGGGAAAGAGGAGTTTTTCCGAATTAATCAAGATAATCCGAAGATTTTCCCAGATATCTTCTATGATATTCTTGCAGTTGCAGCATTAGATGAGGATTTTTCCGTTCGAAGGTGTGCTGTAGCAGTTATACAAGAATTTTTAGGAAGATTTGGCAATGAATTTTTAGCAGAATTGTGGCCGCGGCTGACTACGGAAGAAAATGGCAAATTTATTATTTCTTTACTTGAAATTCTAGATGTTGCTTTTCTTGGATCACTTTCTGATTCTGTCTCTTTGGTTTCTCTGTATATGAAGTTGGGTCTTCTGTCATTGCCATTTGAGAAAATGATCATTTCCTTAATTGAGAATACCCAAATTCCATTTTCTCAATTTCAGCTATTTTCAAAATGTTTAGCTGATCTTAATCCTACAAAAATTCCAAATATTCAAGGTCCTCGGGCCATCTATCTCCAAGCAGATCTAGGAGCAAATGTTGATTTTGATGTTGATGTTGATTTTGATTTTGGTTCTTATGAAAATGACCATTTTGAGGTGTGCATATTGCATTGGTATTCAGTAAATGGAGAATTTGGTCGATTTGATGATTCAATTTGGCATTGGATTATTAAGGCTTGTCAAGCGGGTGATTCTTTAGTGGAGGATGAGCTTACGAGGATATTTACCACTTTTACCACTTTCGCCGCTGAAAGCGGAGGAAGTGGAGAAATTGGAGAAATTCATAATGATGATAATGATGAAAATGATGATGATGAAATTGGAGAAAATGATAATGATGAAAATGGTGGAAATGATGGAGATGATAATGATGATAATGATGATAATGATGATAATGATGATAATGATGATATCAATAAAAATATCAAAAATGAGAATGAAAGAATCAAAATTAGTGGTTATGAAGAAAAAAACAATTTTAATGAGAATGACAAAAACAAATTTTATGGAAATGAGGATATTAATGATAATGAGAAAATCAATGATAACGGTGAGAATGAGGAAAAAACTAAAGATGGAAAAAATGAAGATGAAGAAGTTAAAAATTTGATTTATGGAAATGAAGATACTAATGAATATCTTGGAAATCATGGAAATCATGGAAATCACGGAAATCACGGAAATCATGAAATTCTCGAGATTCATGAAAATCAAAAATCTAGATATGATGAAATTAACCAAGGAATTGGAGAAACTACTACTACAAGTGAAAATGGAGAAAATAATGGTATAATTGGTGAAACTGATCGCATTAAAGGAGATAATGGATTAGCAATTACTTCCGGAAAAACCAATAAAAATGACAGAGAAACCTCAAAGTCGAATTCTTCAAGATTTCCCAAAAGATTTTCATCCAGTGAATCTCAACCAAGATTCCCAGAAACCGAAACTGGTGGAATTAGTGCTGGAAACGAAAGTCCCAATTTAAGGAATTCTGAACCAATAATAGACTGTGGGTATGGAAGTGAATCAATTGAAAATATTGATGAATCCAAGAAAAGCCTGACTAATTCAATCGAATCACAGCTCCATTCCACAGAAAAAGGTGGGTCAGAAACCACCAAACATGCTTCTAAAGAAAGGGAAACTAGAAAAGGAAAAATTGATGGTTTTGGAATAAAGAGTGAAATATCTGAAAAAATTGATGGTTTTGGAAGAATTGCAAAATCTGCTGATTTCACAAAGACTGGATCCACTTTTGCAGGCAATGGTGGATTTATTCCTTTTTCTGCTTTCAACAACTTAACAAGCCTCATTTCTCAAGGCAACCATTTACTAGCAAAAACGCTTCCACTTGCCCCATTGAGTAATTGTCAAATCCATACTTTGGCAAAAATCGCCTTGAATAAATCAGTGGATGCAGAAACAAGAGCAACTTTGGTGAAATCCATGGCAAAATTGACCCCTACTAACCAATGGCTTCTGTCGGTTTTTGCTCCGCTTTTGGACGATTACACAATTACTATAAAAGGTGATGTTGGTCTGAAAGTAAGAATGGCTGCAATGGACTGCATAGATGCAAATGAAATACTGTCTAAGGCTAAAATTGTCCGTTTGGCTGCTGAAGCTATGGATAATGTCCGTATTAAAGCATTTGGGGTTATATGCAGGAAAGATGAAATCGATGCAAAATCCATACAATGCTTTTCGTGGCTCTTTTTTCACTACAAAGGCTTCAGTGACTTAGAGAAAGCCTCCTTCTGGAACGGTTTCGTTCATTGTGCTGGTGGTACTACTGGTGCCAATAGTCTCATTAATGGGTCGTTTAGGGAGTTTTTACTGTATATGCAGGACATCCCAATCATTGAGCAAAACGACATTATTACCATGATTTTACGGCAATTACGACCTCACCAGGACACAATTCGGCCCCAGAAAACCATAAATGCCACATTAAACTTCGTGGCCAGGATTCTAGAGTCCCGTTTTCCTGCACCTTTCCCCTTTGAAACGCTTTTTGTTCGATGCTACAATCTTCACATTAATAATGCCCCTTTATCTCGTGTGGAGCTTGTCATTCGCATCTTTACAATGTTAGCTATTACAGATAACCCCGTGTCTCGAAAAGCTTGTCAAAGACTTTGTTGGTTGAAATGGTTCCATAAATCAGTCTATATGCAGGAGGTTGCAAATGATGCACTTTTAGATATTGGAATTGAGCGTGAATTACTGTTTGATTTTGCTTCCTACGATGATGCTTTAGTTTGGGTGGAGAGAATATATTCAGCAGAATAAGGATATATATAGATAGATAGATATAGATAGATAGATATAGATAGATAGATAGATAGATATAGATAGATAGATAGATAGATAGATAGATAGATATAGATGGATATAGATATAGATATAGATATAGATATAGATATAGATATAGATATAGATATAGATATAGATATAGATATAGATATAGATATAGATATAGATATAGATATAGATATAGATATCTACAAAAACAACTGAAAGAGTAGATTCCTTACCTATTGCAATATCCTGGCAAACTTTTGATGAAATCCATCTTTCCTGGACTTATGTGCAGTCCATTATAAACCAATTAGCAAATTATCACCTTCTCCATGTAAAGTTCCCTTATCCAAATAAGTGACACTCCATCGACGTTTTTTCTCTTGTTGTTGAGGTAATTGGACTGGTGGTTGGATAGGGGTAATTTTAGGATTTTCTGGAGTCTGTGAGTTCATTGAATACGGAGAATGAATCTGGATGAAATAAAAGGATGAAAGGATGATATAAAGGTGAAACAAGATGGATAAAAGAAAATAGAAGAAGAATGACAGAATATCGAAAAAGAGAAAAGGGGGACTTATTGGTATTTGTACTGTGTAACTGTGGGGAGTGGTGTACGGGTGTGGAATCAATGCATGGAGGCGAGGACATAACCATTGGAATATATGCAGGAAACAAAGGGAAAAAACTAATGAGGCGATGATAAAAAAGAATTTTCACATGCCAAAAAATGATTTCGCCCAGGATCGAACTGGGGACGTTCTGCGTGTTAAGCAGATGCCATAACCAACTAGACCACGAAACCACTGTGGAGGAAAAGGGTGGGTGTTTGATTATACCAGTCTTAGATAATATCATGTGACTAGCCCCTTAAGCAAGTGACTGCACTCCACATTCTTTCAACAACATGGTGATTCTTGGATTATCTACAAAGATGGCCCTTACGGCTGGGGCATTACTTGGCGGTGCAGTAGCACTAACTATGGATGGCGATAAGCTTCTAGAATTATCAGCAGAGATTCTTCAGCGAGGAGCCGATTTTTGCAATGAGCATCTCCGCAATAGAAAAGTCCATATGGCCGCTAATATTGGCGATGGAGAAATGGCTAGCGATGTTCATGGATTTGAATCAGAAGCAACCACGCCAAGTGCCTCAGAGGATGAAGATATAGAGGAAGACGAAGATTTCAGAGAATCCGACTGGGAAAGACTCTCCCAGGAATCAGTGGATTAGGTCACGTGATATTGGAATGGTATGCTGGTATAGAATTATGTATTGGATTCAGGTATGAATTCTGGGTATGAATTCTGAGTATGAATTAATGAAAATATAGGTTTTCATGAAAATACAAGATTTCATACAAGGTGTAGATAAGATTAAATGAAGGTATTTCTGGGATCAGATGATATTCCATTAGATGTCATTTTCGCATAGAAAGTAAAAAGTTGCTAAAGCAAAGAAATGAGAACACAAAAGACCGCCTCAAAAATGACACATGACCCAACGGTCGGATCTTTCGGAGAATATCCGTTATTTCCGGTTATCCGTACGTTTATGTAGACTGTCAGAATTTTCACACCTTCTAATGATGGAATATATATTCCATTATGGAGAGTCCATACAAACATCCGTACACCAGACATATTAGCCTGTATTTAGGGTGTATAGCATGTAATTAGCAGCACATATTCATACAAAATAGAAGATTCAAAATCTGATTTAGAATCATTTAGAATTAGGAATTCGTTTTCAGATTTAAAACTTATTTAGAATTTATAGATTTAGGAATCCATGAATTCATGAATTCATCTGACGATGGATTCAGATGGATTCCGACAATCATTCCGATTCTCGAAGCTTCACCGCGCAATGACTCCCCCACAATCTGCATCAGACAACATTCGCAACATATAAGAGGACAAATTCCCAATATTTTCATTCCCTTTTTTATTCATTTCTACATTCATTTCTACATTTTTATTCTACCCTCTTTTTTACCTTTTACTTCATCACGTTATTCCTTATGTCAAATCCTTCGCTTATACTTAATAAAGTCGACGATATTTCCTTTGAGGACCGCCCAACGCCTAAAATCGTGGAACCCCATGATGTTATAGTTCAAGTTAAAAAAACTGGCATTTGTGGTTCTGATATTCATTATTACGCTCATGGTAAAATTGGTGATTTTGTTCTAACAAAACCAATGGTTCTTGGCCATGAATCCGCAGGAACCGTCGTGGATGTTGGTTCCGCCGTTACTTCTGTTCAAAAAGGCGATAACGTGGCTATTGAACCAGGTGTTCCCTCTCGTTTGAGTGACGAATACAAATCTGGCCATTACAACTTATGCCCTCATATGGTATTTGCCGCCACCCCAAATCCTGACCCAAACACTCCAAATCCTCCAGGAACTTTGTGTAAATACTTCCGTTCTCCAGAGGACTTTTTGGTCAAATTGCCCCCTCACGTGTCCCTTGAACTAGGTGCCTTGGTCGAGCCTTTGTCCGTCGGTGTCCACTCGAATCGTTTGGCTGGTACCACTTTTGGCGATCACGTGCTCGTATTTGGTGCTGGTCCCGTTGGACTTCTTGCTGCATCTGTGGCTAGAAAATTTGGTGCCAAGACCGTCACCGTCGTGGACATCTTCGATAACAAGTTGCAAATGGCCAAGGATATCGGTGCTGCTACTCATACTTTCAACTCCAAGACTGCATCCAGCCAATTGAAGGATGCTTTGCCCAGTGGAGAAGTGCCCAATGTCGTTTTGGAATGTACTGGTGCCGAAGTTTGTATCCAGCAAGGTGTTCTTTGTTTGGGCCCTGGCGGCCGCTTCGTCCAGGTGGGCAATGCCGGTGGTTATGTTAAATTCCCAATAACAGAGCTTGCTACCAAAGAGATTGTGTTGAAAGGTTCTTTCCGCTATGGTTTCAATGACTACAAGACATCTGTGGCCATTTTGGATGAGAATTACGCCAATGGTAAAGAAAATGCTCTTGTGGATTTTGAGGCTCTCATCACTAATCGTTTCTCATTTAAAGATGCCATCAAGGCCTACGATTTTGTCCGTGGTGGAAATGGTGCCGTCAAGTGCATGATCGACGGTCCTGAATAAATAGATTATAGACATTCTGCTTTGCTTTGCTTTGCTTTGCTTTCTGCTTCATGATCATGTCCCGCAAGTCATGCTTGTTCGTAGCCACGTCCATGCTTTAAATTAACAAGCTCGTTGGCGGCTCTTTTGTTGATGAGATCGTTTTCTTTAGACTCATCACCAAAAAATTCACTATTGTCCATTTTTGGTATTCCTCCTTGACGAGCATATATAGACGGAGAAAGCGGACCAGCAAAATGTGTCGGACTGCCTTGTGTATACACGGAGTTCAGATTCATTGGAAGTATAGGCGGAAGTTGGACCGTCACGTGATCAAGATTTTGGATATGGCCAGGCAATGGATTTCCAATTGGGGCAGGAGCTCCTGGATTTCCCATTGGGTGTCCCAATGAATGGACTCCTGAAACGTCCATGGTTGGAGGATGCAGAGGATTCGGGAACCGACGAAGGTCCATTTCTTGTTTCACTTGATTTCTCCGTTCAAGGTTGCGTTCATATAACAAGTTTGTTTTGTACTTGATGTACTTTAAGATTTTCAAGAATTTCAAGTCTTCGTCCATTTCCTCATCATCCCAGTCGATTTCAGAGTCGGGATCATCATCATCGTCATCGTCAGTATCATCTGGGTTACCCTTGTTTTTAAGGATTTCTTCCTTTAATTCATCACGGATTATGCGACGGAAAAGATCATCTTCCTTAACTTTTTTCGTTTTCATGACCCGATTAGCGTTGGGCTGGTAATTAATGAAGATTTTAATGAATAACGAAATGCTTCGGTTTAGAACACGAATTGTATCATGACTCATGACTCCGCCTTTTTTGGCAATCTTCAATGTACAGATGAGTAGATATAACATCTGTAAAACAATGGATTTCTTAAAGTTGATGATGGTCAAGGAAAGTCCATTAAGCATAGCATTGAATGGACTTGGCTGAACTTCCCTTTTTGTTTGTTTGAGTGAGGAGTTAGTGACTGAAGATTTTCTTCGTTTAACGGAAAAATCATTAATAACGAAACCATCTTCATCCACATCAATCCCCATCATTCCTGAAGCCATTAGAGCTGCCGAAGAAGGGGCATTCTTAGTAGAAGAAGACCCACCGAAAAGTCCATTGTCGTATCCATCGGAAGTTTCTCTTGAACTACCCACGTGATCAAAGATAAGCACAAAGTAAGCTAATACTTCACGGGAAAGATTGGCAATTTTGACATAGTAACTTTGAGTTAATTCACGGTCAATGACGAAGTTAAGGTAATTGGAGGAACGAATAAGCAAATAATGGAAATTCAATTGCATTTTGATGAGTCGAGTGGCTGTATGGACATCTGGGAGCCCATGATTATGGAAATTGATTGTTCCTTCCTCCGAAACGCCTTGATGAGCCGGTGGAGAGTCACCATTGTCAAAGTTAACCCGATGATAAAGTGATTCATGGGAAAGACTTGCCAAAACGGGTAATCCCATAGCAGTATGCAACGGAGCCGGATCGAAGGTTTTCTCTTTTAAAGCGTACCTCCAATTGGATAAGTTTTTGTCAATGGCGAGAAATTGGGTATAATTGTAGTTCAAATTTCCATCGTTTCCATCACCATCGTCGTCATTCAAGATCCAATCGAGATTATTAGGGTGAGAACGCCGTTTTGCATCCACGTGTTTGTCGTGTTTCAAGTACTGATAGTAGTTTGGGGAAAACGACGACGGAATGATGATGTTCATAAGGTTCAAAAACTCCATACTGGGTCGAAGGAGCGTATCGAAAAGAGGATCACGTTCAGTATTTGGATCAGGATCAAGTAAAGAACTCAATTTTTCCGGAGTTAGCTTAAAATACCTTTCGATAGTCACGGGATTAATAACAGTAGTGTTAATGGAGGGCTTAAAGCCAAATTTCAAGTTGAAACATTTAAGTAACACTTTGAAACCCCAGAATATCTTAACACGATCACGTCTTTGGTTCACAGTTAAGCTCATATCGTTGAAGAAAAGATTTCGTGAATTTAAGTTGATTCCCAACACTCCAATATATGAATTAATCAATGCTGACATAAGCAAGGCTTTTTCTTTGTTATTTGTAAGGAGGGAGTAGTAGAAAAACAAGAGGAATGTCTGCAATTGGTCAATGGAAACGTAGAACATGTTCATGTAGGGCAAGAAATCATAGACCGAGCGGAGAATGGAGGAGTTTCCCGGACCTTTTCGGAACTGAAATGAGTAGTTTGGGTGAGAATGGTTTAATAACAAATTCATGTTTAAAGTTGGATCGGTCATGGAAATCATAGCATAAATTTGCATCACTATAACCATGTATTCGTTAACCACGTGATAATCATGAGTCAGGAGGTTAAACCCGTTGATTGTAGCATCGTCGTAGGTAAACATGAATGGATACATGGTGTGAAAAGCGTCATAAGATTCCATGAACTTTTTATAGTCGAAGATTGGAATAAATGTGTTATAATTGAGGAAAAATTGGAGAACTTGATAATCGAGCTCCTTCTTGGAGTTGAAGATTTTCTTAAAGTTGTTGATGAGCTTAATAAAAAGATCATAGACATCATGTGGAAGATGGGAAGAGTCAGGGGAATCATTACCGTGGTTGTTAACGGCAACAGGATTATAAATGACTTCCAAGTCCTTATTATGGAATTCATTATAATTTGTGTAGGTAGGATGGTACAAATATGAGTCAGGATCGGAGATAAGGAAATTATGGGAGTTTGTTATTTTCAAGAATGGAAGGTTCAAATTGATAAGAAGGTGGTTAAATTGCGACTCAAAGTTGAGGTTATCGTTACCAATGATGATTCCTTTTTTGTCAAGATTGAAGATTTGGTCAATGGGGTTGTTGATTGGGATATTCGAGCCAAAGGTGGCACCACCGGAACCACTGGAGGTGGTTCCGGTTCCGGTTCCGGCTTGTTGATTATCACTTCCACTGGCTCCACTGGCTCCATTATCACCACTAGCACCAAATCCACCGTAAATGCCACCGCTTTCAGCGGCGGAATTAACGGTGGAATTCTCCGCCCTCCTTCTCAACTCCATCACCTCCTCCTCAAGTTCCTTAACACGCTTTTCAAGATTAACAGTATAACCTTTTGGAAATGCCCGTCGTGATAATTTATCAGATGTTGTACATTCAAAACCAATGGATGAACATTTTTTGCAAGGAGTTCCTCCATCACATTTAATTTTCTTCATTCGACATCGATCGCATGCTTGAGAAACTCTCCATCCTGAATTGGTTGAGATCATCTCCTCCGGTAGTCGCGACATTGGAATTTTGAAATTTTATAAATGAGAATTTAAAGAATAGATGAAATTGAATAAGAAAAGCGAAAATGAAAAGGTGTTTTGAAGTCAAATGTGGAGATCGCGAACCCCAGCTTTTCCCCTCTATGTAACCTTTGCGAATATACTATTGAAACCTCGGATAAAGGGAATTCAATATGCAGGTTATCCCGGGGCAACGGCATCTGACCAGTTTTTTCTGCTCACCCGTTTTTACTTTCCGGTGACTATACTTTCCTGATTATGTAATCTCCGATACTTCCCGATTATGTAATCATTACACATGCCTCGATTTACAAATACAAAAAATTACTTACAGAATCCCGAGAAAGAGGTATCAGGAGAATCATGCAAGGTGGAACATGTGGGTTTATACGTGCTCGATCAGATGCTTTCGTATAGTAAACGTTGCATAATCATTGATTACGTAATCATCTAATGGTTTATCTAGTTTGGTAGATTTTAGAAGGAACTGTGAAATTATACTGTACTACTATGATACTACGCTATATACTATACTATACTATACTATACTATACTATACTATACTATACTATACTATACTATACTATACTATACTATTCTATACTATACTATACTATTCTATACTATACTATACTATACTATACTATTCTATACTATAGGATAAAGATACCCTAGTCATAATACATACTTATGTAATTAAATACCTAGATATAGATTTCACAATATTTTATAAATTACTAGAATTTTTCTAAAAATCATTACTCGGCAAATCTGATTATGTAAGCAATTACGTAAGCAATAGGTATCTTGTGGTAGACATGATGTTTATAAATTGAATAAAGAAAAGTAAATTATAAGGGGATAGGAGTATGGTATCGGGATCATGTTGAAGTATAACTCCTAGGTTCAAGCACCAAGGATGCTATTATGACTTTCGTGAAAGTATCATAATTATCTTATAGCATGAAATTATATTAGAGATTACGTAATCAATTATGTAATACATTTACGATTTATACATTATTACGAATGCTACAAGGTGCCATACTACAAGGTGCCATACTACTAGATCTTCTCGATATATGGATATCGTATTTGAGATTATTACCATTAGGCTATAGACTATCGGAAGATTATGTAATAGATTATAAAGATCATAATGGATTACGTAATAGATAACATAATTCTGGGGTTATAGAATACTAAATTTAACAATATATATAATTTAGACGGAGAAGACCAATCAAAACATATGTTTTAAAGGGGGTAGTACTATCTAATCTATGCTATTATACACTACTATCTACTATATACTACCATCTACTATATACTACTGTAGACTGCTAAGTACTTTATATTGTAGTATACTATACTACTATACTATACTATAATAGTATAATAACATAATAGTATATACTACATACTGAAAAGTCAGGTGACTTGCGTAGTATACTATCAAGCTATGCAAACAAATCTAATGACTTTTAGAATTCAATGTAATTAATATATTTTTATATTACTGGACCTGTATATAACACTTTATATATTGTATTATATCAACTAGAATATACCTCCATAAATACATATTAACCACAATATTGCATTATATTAACTACACCATTTATCAATATTTCTTGGACTACAAATATAATAAACTATGTTCTAGTATACTACTCTATTATACAAGTATACTATAATACTTTATACTGCATATTAGTATACCAATACTATAGACAAGTATAGTATAGTATTATAATTCGACTTTTATCACTATGTAGATTCTTTTAATTATTCATATAATATGAATTGAAAAACAAGTTATATAAACAAAAGATAATAGAGTATAAGTATATACTATACTACTATAGTGTACTGCATATACTATACTTCTATACTAGTATACTATACTATGTACTGTATACTACACTCTATATATACTAGTATATACTATACTACTATTCTATACTAGTAATATATACAGTACAATTCTGAACTATGCTGGTATGGTATTTTCTATTTATACTACAGTATGCAGAACACCTACATATAACAGTTTCATTAATTTGCAGCCTTTTTAGTATATAAGCAGTGGATTCCCAGATTTGTATCTTATTCTTATTTTTATTTTCTTATTTTTATTTTCTTAGTATATATATTCTTATCTTTATTTTCTTATTATTTTCTTATTTTACCTTAATGCTTACCGCCGGTTCTGTCTCTTCTTAATTCTTTTTCTTGTCTTTCAACTTCTTCATCATATTGAATGAATTCATTAAGACCTTTTCCGCCAGGAACCATTGGCAAAACAGGAACCTTTTTCTCCACAATAGCTTCCAACAAAACGGGTCTATCGCAATCCAAAAATTCCTTAATTTTGGATTTCATATCGGCTTGTTTTTCAAGACGAATTCCATGAACTCCCATAGCTTCAGCTAATTTCATGAAATTTGGATTCAGCTGGTGAGTATGAGAATAACGATGCTCATAAAAGAGTGATTGCCATTGTGTAACCATTCCTTGCTCTTCGTTGTTCAAAACACAAATCTTAACAGGAGCACCGGCTTGAACAGCAGATGAAAGTTCAGCAAGAGTCATGTTGAAAGAAGCATCCCCGTCAATATCAATAACCATGGCATCCGGTTTACCGATTTGTGCACCAATTGCCGAGGGTAATCCGAAACCCATGGTTCCTAAACCACCCGAAGTGATAAAAGTACGTGGTTTCGTCCAAAGGAAATGTTGAGCTGCCCACATTTGATGCTGACCAACCCCAGTGGTGACAATAACTTCCTTATTGTAAGTCTGCGATTGGTTGGAAATCTCCTGAATCAATGTCTGTGGCTTGATAAACGAATCTGGCGTCTCCTTCATGTATGCATAAGGGTACTTTTCCTTCCATTCTTTCACTTGGGCCATCCATTCGGGTCTTTCCTTGACTTCCTTCACTAAGGGCAAGAATTCTCCCAAATTTCGTGTCACGTCACCTTCAATGGCCTCAGTGGCCTCCACAACCTTGTTGATGTTCTTCGGACTGATCTCAAAGTGGATAATACCTCCCTTGCCTTGTTGACCAGCCAACTTGGCAGCGGGGGCAAATTTGGAAACGTTGCACGTGACACGATCATCGAACCTGGCTCCAAGGGCAATGATCAAGTCTGCATGTTGCATGGCCGTGTTGGCAGCTGCAGACCCGTGCATCCCTAAGAAATCAAGCGATTTCTCGTCTCTTTGATCGTATGCTCCCAACGCTTGGATAGTCGTGGTCACGGGGATGCACGCCTTGTCTGAAAGTTCCTTTAACAACTTGGGTCCATCTTCATTGTTCAAAATCCCCGCTCCTGCATAGATGATAGGTTTCTTTACCTTATTCAACAAATCAGCAGCACGTTCGATAGCTTCAGCGGTGAACTTGGTGGTGAATTTCTTTGTGATTTGAGAGAGTGCATTCGAAGGCAAGGTGGTGTTGATGGGGATAGCTTCTCTGAGAATAGACGCCGTCACGTCTTTAGGAAGATCCACTAAAACAGGACCAGGTCTTCCTGTGGTGGCGATTTCAAAAGCCTCATTGATCCGTTTAGGCAATTCCGCCACATTCTTCACCATAACATTCCATTTAGTGCATGGTCTGGAGATACCAATGACATCAGCTTCTTGGAAAGAATCCGTGCCAATAGAAGTGGTGGGGACTTGCCCAGTGAAAACCACCAATGGAACTCCATCCATAAGGGCATCCTGCATAGCAGTTACGACGTTAGTGGCACCAGGACCAGAAGTGACCAAAACAACTCCTGGGCATCCAGTGGCACGGGCATATCCTTCAGCCATATGTCCTGCACCTTGTTCATGGCGGGGCAAAACAAACTTGAATTTGTCTGAGTTGTAAATGGCGTCAAAAACGGGCAAAATGGCTCCTCCGGCGTATCCAAAAACGGTATCGACTTTATGCCTGAGCATCATTTCATGGAAGATTTCTCCACCGGTAAGACCAATAAAAGAATCATCCATAGTTGATCTTTTTTGCATTTTTTGTGGATTCTTAGAAGGTTCTTGTGGTTGTTGATTAAATGCTGGTGCTGGTTGTGGTCTTCTGTTTGGTTTTGCTGATTCAGCCATGGCTGCTGAAGATTTAGTGGTTTTGCTAATATTCCGGGCGGCTAAAGCCATCCTGGCTCCTGACCGCCTTGTAACTGGCACTGCTGTTCTGAGCATTATAAAGAGGAAGTTGGATAGAAGATAAGTTGAAGGAAAAAAAATTCTTTGGTATTTTCCTTATAGGTGGTTTTTTTTTTTCACTCCTCCTGCATATACGCCTTACCGGGGATACGGAAATGAGTCAGGTGCCCCACAAAGAAGTTTGTTTGGTTATATGCAGGTTGGGATGAGCAATCCCAGATGTGGAGATCCAGACCCGGGGGAATGTATTGAGGAGTGTTGATATGATGTTGTGATTTGGGAATAGCTTCACTTTTGCTAAAAGTGCTGTCGGGATTTTGGGGAAATGATTTGTGTGTTTTTGCTCCCAAAATGATCACGTGAGCGGAATCCCGATTCAGGCCCGATTTCGCTAACGCGCCCCGCCTCAACTTTCGCCTGAGGTCCCGTTTTCGCCTGAAGTCCCGAATTCGCATTCACGTGATGCTTACAGAAAGAAATGAATACAGTCCTTTATTCCTATCCTAATATGGTGGATTATCCAAACGTATTAGTTTGGAATCCTTTTTAATTCCGAGTCCATGGTTTGATTTTTTTGATTTTTGGGTTTTTTCTTGATTTTTTTTTTTCTTTTTTTTTTTTTTGACTTTTTGAGTTTGTTCGTTTTCTTGATTTTTGGGTTGTTTTTTTCTTCATTAATCCTCTTTGGCACGCTCAGTCAGTCGTCTTTCCTTCTCACGAAGTTCATTGTTCTCGTGACTATCATTCATCAGCAGAGCTTCAGTAGCATTAAACACTTGTGCAGGAGCAACAGCTTCAGCAACAGAAG
>JAJMHH010000033.1:0-63135 GCA_030582955.1 Osmozyma tolerans
TAGTTTACATCTTTTTTTTTTTTTTTTTCTGTCCCTCACTCCTCATTGTGGGAGTATATGCAGAACCGAACATCCTTCTGATAATTCGCACCAGACTCTTGCAATGAGCTTTTATGTAAGGTTGTATATATTGAGGTTGTATATATTGGATATGCTATTTTGGGCAGTTTTCGAGGTAATCATTCCTCAAACAAAAGCTTGATCTCTTCAATTCTCTGTTTCCTGCGCTCCTCTTCTTCAACTTCAACAGCTTCTCCCATCATTCTCTTTCTCTCTTGTATCCGTAACATCTTGGTTTCAATACTGTTCTTCACGATGAAGCGAATCACCTTAACGTTCTGAGCCTGTCCGATACGATGAATTCGATCGATCGCTTGGTCTTCCACACTTGGTGACCACCAAGGGTCCATCATGAAGGCTCTGTTAGCACAGGTCAAATTGAGCCCCACTCCTCCGGCTTTCAAGGATAACAAAAGAACGCTCACTTTGCTGAGACTTTTCTTCTCCCCGGTGAAATTCTGGAGGATCTTCTCTCGATCGTTCATGTTGAGACGTCCATCGAATTTAAACACCTCAAACTCCTCGCCGTTATTCCCAACCACCTTCAACTCATTCTCGATAAGATCCAAGTATGAAGAGAATTGCGAGAAAACGACAACCGATTCACCAGGCGATTGCTCCCTTAAGCTTCTGAGATGCGCCACGAGTGCATCTATCTTAGCCGATGACTTATCGGGGTTATAGTAATACAACTGGAAGTCGTAAAGCGAGCCTGGGTCGTCCACATCCTCTCTTGTATGGAACCTCACTTCTCTTTTGCTCGTCTCCCGCTGTCTGATCCTAAAAAGTCGGTATTTGGAGATTGGGCCTCTGCAGTCCGGACACTGAGGGTCGTTGCCATTCTTGAGCTGAAAGTCAAAATGCTCCATCAAACAATGAAAGCAGTAGGTGTGGCCGCACTGAGTGACGGTCAACTCCCCGAGGGAGATTGGAGCCTGGGTGCAAATTGAGCATTCAGAGTCGTGGGGTTGAAGACGCTTGTATAAGGAGTACATCAACTGTTTCATGGCTGTTTCTGATTCAAACCTCTCGCTCAACGATGGTTTTTCGAATTCAGCAATCTCCTCTTTCCACGCGTCGTCAAGTTCGTCGCTTCCTGACACCAAGTCTGGATGACAGCAAATTTGGCGTAACCTTAAAATATGAGTGAGAATCTGGGTGTACTTCTTCAATAGGTCTCCAGTATTCATACCTTCCTTGAAGGACTGGAAAGCACGATTCTTGAAAAAATCGTAATAAAGCTGCTCCCGCTTGCTGAGGTCGAGCTCCTCAATAACAACTTCTTTGTCAGGCAAGCTCACCAATGGAGTTCCATCCGCCAGTTTCATGCTCTTTGTTCTACGCAAGAAGATCGGCTGAAGGATGGATTTGACGACATCAAGAGTCTGGTTGAACTTCTTCTGCTCAAATGGAAGAGTGACGAATGTTTTCCAGTACGAGAAGTTGCTCCACGGGTCCAACTTGAGGAATTTGATAATGGAGAAAATGTCATCCAACCGGTTGACCACAGGCGTACCTGTCAACACCCATTTTCTTTTCAGCTCTAACTCGTGGACAGACTTGGCTGTCTTTGTGGTTCTGTTTCTGATGTTGTGACCCTCATCCAATACAATCCTGAAGAACTCCACAGAAAAGAGCCCAATTTTCGGTAGTTTCCCGTTCTCGTCTCGCATCTTGTTGAGGCGAGTCCACTCGCTTTGAACTGTACCGTATGTTGTGAGAACAACTATAGGGATATTCGTGTTGCGCTTGCAGAGCGTCTGGGAGAAATCAGCTTGAACAGTGTCCCCATAATAAATAAAGCAGCGGTGATTGCTGTTGTTGTTTGACCTGTCAAATTCAAGCTTCCATTGGGATAGAAGAGACATTGGAAGAACGATTAATGTGGATTTGGAAGCATAACGAGGCGGTTCAATGGGAGGCACTTCCGGGTCAAAGGGAACAGAGTGGATCAAAGACAAGGTAGATATGGTCTTTCCCAAACCCATCTCATCCGCAAGAATACCTCCTCTCAAGAAGCTCTTCACCATTGGTTTTTCTCTAGAAAGCTCCCCATTGTACATGTTCCCATAAAAAAACTCTTCCTCGTTCTGTTCTTCGTCATGAAGAGGGTCTTTGGGCCATTTAAACACACTCCAGAGTGGGTTAACCACACCCTCATCTTGATCTCTGATCGCCTGTTTCTTCTGAGTGGACAAAACCTCACCATTTGATACCGAGAGACGCTCAAGAGTGTCCATCTCCTTTTCTCTGACGAGCATCCACGATAGTCCTTGTTTCTGGTAGGGCCGCAACTCAAGCTTACAGTTCTCATCAGGAGGAGCTGTAGTCTCAGGAAGGTTCCCCAAATAGTCTGACTGCTGGTTCGCCATGTAGAATTCCTTAAGCTGGTCGAGGTTCAATTCATCTGGAGCACTTTCTCCTTCTGGATTTGGTTTTGAATCCACAGTAGTGTTCGGGGTGTCCTCTTCATTATCGTCGTCGAGCAGGATGGGCTCCTCTGGCTGCTGAGATTCATGGAAAGGCTTGACCTGGAGCTTTTCGAAGAGCCTGGAGATCGACTTTTGTTTTAGTCTTAAAGCAGCTTCTGCATCTGTTTCCTTGGTGACGTTGAAAGAGGATATGGACTGCGAGACCTTCCTCTTCTTTGAAGGGGAGTCGTTTTGGGCTTCTTCCGAGCCCACGTATTGGTCGTGGCCCAAGAATGTATTGTGGTTCAAGAAACACCGTATCAGGAGGTAGAACGGGTCGCCAATAGAGATACGCCCAGATGTGTCCATCATCACAGAGGCCTCGAAGTGGGCAATGTCGAGATCGATAAGTGGGGAAAGAATTCTGGTGATATCCTCGGGCAACCTGCCGATTTCCCTTCCCTTTTCCCCGTCAGTGTAGAGGCGGATCACGGCGGACTCGCCGAATTTCGTCTGGACTATGGATGACTTTTTGATTTTGTTCGGGATGAGTCGCTTGATCTGGAGCGGCTGCTGGTACTTCAACGAGCTGAAGTAGGGACGCGTGGCCCACGCCTCCACGTTAAGGGTGCCGATGTAGCGTTTCCAGAAATGAGCGGCCTTTTCCAAATGCTCTTGCTTCGCCTGTGACTTCATTCGCTCCATTAGCTCTTTTAGCTCCTCGCTGCGGCTTTTGCTGTGGTCGTCGGAGTCTGCTGGCGGCTCGGACGGCGTGCTAACTTCGTTGAAGGAGAGACCAGAATAGTACTCATCCGTGGCTAGCTGGATATAGTTGGGGCGGTTGAAGTACTTGGAGTACAAGTGCTTCACTGCTTTTGAGGAGGCGTCGCCAATAATTGAAAGGAGCTGGCTTTTGAAGAGGTCATAGCCGATCAGGGAAAAACTGGGGTCCGATATCTGGGAGGATGGTGGAGGATGATCAGGATCAGTAGACTGGGAAGAGGGCTGGCTCGGAGGCGGTAGTGGAACTGCTTCATCAACTTGAGCCACATCATTAACGGAATCCACGTCTTTGTGGGTATCTATGGAGGGTTTATCATCATCATCATCAGATACAAATAGTGTAGGCTCAGATTTTGGGGTTTCTTGTTGAGGGGTAAAAAACCTCGGTTTTGGTTTGTCTGTCATATATTAACACGGCAGGGCGGGAACGAGAGCTATAGGTACATTTGGTTCCTAGGCGCATCGGGGGGCGTTTTACGTGTAAGTGCGAGACGCGACCAGGAATGCAGAGATGCTTTTTTATTTTTCACCTATGCTATCGCGTCCTCGACCTATACAATTTAGTATATACTCAACATAATACCCAAATCTAATATATAGCCATGGGTAGTAATACCTACCTAGTGTATACGCAGTAGGTATCTCTAGTGCTTAAGGGGTGTACTTATGGATTCACAGTTAGTCTATACTGTAGAGCCTAAAGTCGAAGACATTGAGGGTTCATCATGGATGCCTCCACGGTATAATCAAGGCCATGGGCATCGCACCAGCGACGAAGATCATCCTCCAGCAATGTGATGCGATCATTTTCTGATAGAACTCCCATATGGTCTAGGGTATAGAGGATATCCTCTCTGCGGAAGCCGGTGGCATTGGCCAAATCGGTCAATGTGATTTTCCTAGTTGAAGACGATGGACGATCAGAGAGAAGAAGAAATGCAAGACGCTTGCACCAGAAGCGTAGGTAGAGCTCCTTACCGTAAGGAGAAAGTGGGAACTCAGGACCCAGACGACCCTTCATATGTTCAGAGGAAGCTGCTAGTGCATACAGAAACTCAATCAAGAGAGACCCAAGACGACGACCTTGGAACGGCGGGAACACGCACACACAGGCAAGGTTATTGTGGGGGTCCCATGCGTTGACCTCGTGGGAAAAGAAGCCCATGGGTTTGAATGGTTTCCTCAAGGCAGAGCCATATATCTCCGGGTCATTGTCGTCGAATCCGTACACCACGTAGAAGTCGAAGTACTCCACGTTGTAGTAGACGGATTTGTCGTCGAGAAACAACTTGCCAAAGAGCGATAGGTTCTGAGCAAAGAGCTCGTGGCGGTATCCACGGATGCGTTTGATGAGATAGGGAGCCACCGAGTCCCAGTATACGAGTTTGCCCAAGGGAGGAAACGGGGTATTTAGCTCGCACACGGTGCGATGTAGGGCCATATCGGGCTCGTTGGCGGTATATTTGAAGCAGTACTCGCAGACAAAGAGTGTCAGCAACCAGAATGGCTCCAGTCCACCCGGAGTGGTTGTGGTGCCGTTATTGGCGATGGAATCGATGCCCAATTCCCGCTTCTTTTCTCTACCCCGCGGAGGGGCAAAGTATGCTGAATTCCCGTACCATGTTTCGAACTCATAGTCTCCAAACACCACCGTGTCGATATTTCTTGTTTTTAGGACTCCGTATTCTGTTTCCGCCTTCACCTTTGCCTGTGAGCTGCCCGAAGCATCGTGTTTCATGCCCGTGCTGTATCGGCGATGCGTTCGCACCGACTATGAAAAGACAAAAAAAAAAAAAAAAAAAAAAAAAAAAAAAAAAAAAAAAAAAAAAAAAAAAAAAAAAAAAAAAAAAAAAAAAAAAAGAGAGAAAAAGAAAAGGAGAGCATGGAACAGAAACAGAAGCAGAGGCGGAAGCATACGTAATTGAGGAACTACGAATACAAAACACATAAATACAAAAACTCATAAAATCTATAAATTATCGTCTCAATTGGCAAAATTCAGAAAATTCTCTATTCTCTATGCTGCACTACTTAGCGATGTACTGCTTCGATCGCCGGACTTCCCCAGAAACGCATTGCCACTTTTCTTGATGCGCACTAGACCCGCACAAACTCGCCTTCATGGTGTTGTACTGCCGAGTCATTTTGGCCAATATTGCAACCTTGAAAATCAATAGATCATCACTCGCCATTTACTGAGCTTCGCTAGAATTCCAAATCAATTCCAAATGCGGAAATCTCGTCATCTTGGTCACCTTTTCTGCTTGAGTTGATTTTGCGTCGTCTTTTCACAGCCAAGAGACACGCGGCTTCACCTTTGCGCTCTTTTTGCCATAGGCCTCCCCCTGCACATAATCAGAAAGTTGGTGAATCGTCCACCAGATGCTCGTCACACCTCTGCTGCATGGTGTGTATAGCGAAATTGTCTCGTCGCACAAATATCGTTTTATTGGGCACAAATGACTCCGCCGGCCAGTATATAAGGCGAAGCAGCCCCGCTTCATTTTCCACTTTTATTCAATCACTTCGATTAATAACTAAATCACAAACCATGTCTTCTCCATCTTGTTCCTGTTCTACTTGCTCTTGCTCTACCTGCACTTGTTCCTCCACCACACAGTGCCAATGCAGCAAGAAATAAATTCTATAGTATATAACATTCCACCCCACGGATTAATACACATCCTATGAGCATTTTTTATTTCTGTATTGAACACCTGTAGACCTGGCGCACTCCACACGCATTTTCTTAACCTTCGCGCTCACGTGACTCTCGTCACATGGCTTCATCATTATACGCTTTTTATCACCAACACGCGTCTCTCTTACAGTCCACCCTTGCTAGATGCCACCAAAAGGATGGAGAAAAAATGCTGAAGGGAAGTTCCCTGCTGTGCAGAAAGATACCGAGCCCGTTCCAATTGATGAGCTTTTATTCCCCAAATCTGTCATCGCAAAGCTAGCGAAGAACATCACCCAGTCTGATGATGGCAACATGATTCTTTCAAAAGACTCGCTAACTGCTGTGCAGCGTTCCGCCACGGTGTTCGTATCTCACTTAATGTACCGCGCCCGTCAGGTCGCTGAGGAGTCTAGCAGGAAGAATGTCAATTCGCAGGATATCATTCTAGCGCTCGAGTTGGCCGATCTAGGCGGCTTCGTTCCTGAGGTGAAACAAAAGTTGACCCAGTTTGAGCTGAATGCGAAGGCAAAAAAGAAGCAAAAGGCAAAGTCGAAGGAAGCTGGTGATGCTCCTGCTGCAAAGAAGCTCAAGGACAACCAACACGATGCCGTGGCGAAGTCCGAAGGTGATGTGAACGTGAGTGGTGCAGACGAAGACGAGGAAGAAGAAGAAGAAGAAGAGGAAGATGATGATGAAGACGAAGATGGTGCCACAGAGGCGCCATCAGTCGAAGGTCACGGCGACGGAGGAGAGGCTTCAGAAGAGGGAGAGGAAGCCGATGACGGAGATAACGAGGAGGTTTCACAGAATCCGATCGCTGCGCTAGGGAAGGATGAACAAGAGCTCAAGGGAGATGAAGAGGAAAATGAAGAGGCTCGCGCAGAAGATGACGAGGACTCCGAAGACGAGGATTAGCAACGTATATCCTGTTAAAAATTACACCTTTGGGTGATGTATGCTAACGGTGGATGCAATGAGAGAAGGCAGGATAGCCACACTCAAAGCCAATGAACATGTACAAAAGGAGGGCAACTATGACGGAAAGGATGATGACGAACTTGAAGTTCTGGAACCAGAATTTCCGCTTTATGGATTGGGCTTTCTTCTGAAACACGTGAGACGACGATTGGAGACGATCCGTTTGGTCCACTAGCAGGTCGATTTTATCGCCACGGTTCATGATTCGGTTAATATTATCAAGCATTAATGCGCGGACCTCACCAACCTCTTCGTTGGCTAGAAGAAGCTGGTTGGGAGTGATGACATCATCACTGTAGGAGCTATTACCATTCTGGTCAGTTGAACCATAGTTATACAAGCGCTGGTTTGTGTCGAATTGCATCTCTTCGAACTTGATGATCTGTGTCATGTAGAGCTTGAACTCGCCTAGTTTGGTGGAAGGCTGCTGGTCGGGGCTGGCGTCGTTCCCGTGTTCCTGGGATATGTCTCTGCTGAACTCAAAGTACTTGTCCATGATTTTCTTGAGCACGGAAAGAATGAGGGTCTTGTTCACATCCTGATGGGCTAAAGTGACCACCGTGACAAGATCATTGCTGCCATCTTGGTTGTGGAAGTTTTTCTTCGTAAAGTACAACAAGAGCGAGGTCTTTGTTACGGACCCACTTGTATGAACGGGGAAGGAGCCTATGAGAGTCGCTGACGAGTTGATAAGCCCCAATTCTTGAGACACAAGCTCGGAGCAATTGAGCCCGCTAAGTGAGTGAACTAGTTTGGCATTTTCAGTAGAATATAATGTGGTTGAATTTAGTGTCAATGTGGTGAAGATAACTAATTGTCAGTATAAGAGGTGATGGTAATAATGGGACTCACATACGATGTTTGCGGAGGTCTTTCGTAGACATGGTGGTTACAGGATAGTTGTAGCTGCCAGTGCACTTTTGTCAAAGCATCATACCTGCACATAAGGAATTAGACTTCCCCAGATCCTGGATGGGAAGGACAAGGTGGGAAAGGAATCTGAACACAATAATCAGGGGTCTCAAAGGGCATTGCTTTAGATTTTTTGACTATATGGCGATGATGTACATTGGACAATGGGAGTGAAATGTGGTGGATAAAACTACATTAAATCCGGTCCGGAGTTTAGGCTATTGCATTGGCTTATGTTGGGAAATAACAAGACAGAAAGAGAATAGAAGATTTTGACTATATCATTTGCTGGTTTTCTTGGAACTTATAGTTCGGTATTAGCTTGGTGTGTGGAGGCTTCTTTTTAACATGTTATGTTTATACTTTGATGGTTTTTGTGGCTGCGAATTCTTCTAATGTTACATGAATTTATGTAGTGAGCGCAAGAGATTCCCATCAAAACGCAAAGCGCAACAGAAGCATAATATATTTTTGAAATAAAATTTAAATAATAATAAAATCTAAATAAAAATAAAAGCCCTTTTGCTATTTTGTAACGGGTGTAACTGGTCTATGCATCTCTTCCGTCAGTCTGAGGTGTACATAAACTATGCTGAAACACTCCCTCTAAAAGCAGAAATTCTATTTATTAATGATAAATTGTTTTAACATTTATCCTATGGTGGGAAACTCATAGACTTCGGTTCATTACTGTGGCAATCTGTCGGGGTGTTTTTTTGCAACCTGATGGAGGCATCGCGCACGTGAGCATCTCATCGGGCCCCAAAAAAACCCCATAGTGAAAGTACATAGTGGATCCCAGTGAGGTTGACCGCCGAAAAAGATGGGCAAATATCGGAAAAGATTTAATGAGAAGGCCCGTGCCGGGATGCTTGCTAAGCAGGCTGATCTTAAGAAGGCCCGGAATAAGCAATTCTTGCGTCATCTCGATGACGGCACAAGCAACAAGGAAGAAACCGAAACCACGGCCTCCGAGGAACCAAAGGAGGAGGACCCCAATGCAGAGATCTTGAAGCCGATGACGGAATCGGAAAAACTGGAGAGAAAGCGCAAGATGGCCGAGGCTCTTTATTCAGAGAACTCTAAGGAGGCAAAGTTGTCGCGTGCAAAGCGGAAGAGACTAGATAAGTACATTGAGCACCAGATGAAGAGGGAAGAAAAGAAACAGCTTTTAGAGAAGCTCTCGCACACCAGAATAGACACGTCACTTCTTGCGCCATCCAAGCTTCTCGGGTCTAGTAAGCAAACACGCAGAGAGGAGATGACAGAGGCATTAGCTCTTGAAAACCAAGGACGAGCTGATGACCACACACGAGATGTTCTATACGAGCAGCGAGAAGTTAAACAATGGGGGGACGATGGTGAAGACGACGGGGAAGATGACGATGACGATAGCGAAGAAGACCAAGATGAGTTCCCCTCCACAGAAACAAAGTCATCGTTCGTGGATTACAGACCGGCCAAGTTCGGCGGATCAGGTTTTGGCTTCGGCTTCGGCAACATCAAAAAAGTGGAGAAGGACTCCAAACCCCTGCATAAAAAGTACACATGGAGACTCCGAGTGGCGGAGGAGGAGAAAAAGAGGTCTAAGAAGGAAGACGACGAGGACTTTCTTCTGAGTGAGGATGATCAGGAGGAGTCAGAGACCGAGATTAAACAAGAAGAAGATTCGGCCGATGAGCTTGCTAGCGAAAATGAAGCTGGAAGCGATATTGATGGAGACGATGTCTCGGTCAAGGAAGAGTCAGGAGACGAGGAGGGCGATTCGGAATCCGAAGAGTCTGGCTCAGAGGAGTCTGGCTCAGAAGACGACGAAAGCGACTCAGAAGAACCCTCTGAAGATGAGCTACCCCGGCTCCTACAGAATAAGCCTAAACACTCCGAGGCAGGCCAGAGCTTCAAGGAATGGGCAGAGCAACAGGTACGTGATCTCGAAGGTCGCACGGATATGGTTCTTCCAGAGCTCAAGCCTGAGATCAAAGAGCGATATGCTAGAGGAGTCCACGAGGACCAGTCGTTCCTGGACGACGAAGATGCCGTGCCCATCAACATGGATCTCCAGCGGAAGGTATTCTACGTGAACGTGACAAGGCCCATTGAGGTTCAGGAGGCCCGCATGCAGCTTCCTGTGTTCAGCGAGGAGCACCGGATAATGGAGGCAGTGCACCACCACGATTGCATTGTGTTGTGTGGTGAGACCGGGTCCGGTAAGACGACGCAGGTGCCGCAGTTTCTCTACGAGGCCGGGTTCGGCAATACAAAGTCCGACGCATACCCGGGGATGATCGGTGTCACCCAGCCAAGAAGAGTGGCGGCGGTTTCCATGGCCAACAGAGTGTCTTCTGAGCTTGGAGAAGTACACGGCAAGAGGGTGGGCTACCAGATTCGGTTTGACAGCACCATCAAGAACGAGGGCCAGGAAAACGGCACCGCACTTAAGTTCATGACTGACGGTGTGTTGCTCCGAGAGATGATGACGGACTTCCTTCTCACCAAGTACTCTGCACTCATCATTGACGAGGCCCACGAGAGAAACGTCAACACGGATATTCTCATTGGCATGTTGAGCCGTGTGGTGAAGCTTAGGCGCATGAGAGAACGTCCATTGAAGCTCATCATCATGTCGGCCACCTTGAGGGTGTCTGACTTTTCCGAGAATAAGCAGCTTTTCGCCACGCCGCCTCCAGTGCTTCAGGTGGAGGCAAGACAATACCCTGTGTCGGTTCACTTTAACAAGAAGACCCGCTTTGACTATATGGAAGAGGCGTTCAAGAAGACGTGCAAGATCCACAAGCGACTTCCTCCTGGTGGGATTTTAATCTTCTTAACTGGCCAAAACGAGATCAATGCTCTTGTCAAGCGGCTCAGACTGGAGTTCCCCTTTAAGAAGCACAAACAGCTATACGACACCATCGACCACCGGACCAAGTACAAGGCCAGCACCAACGTTGCTGCAGAGGCCGAGGATATCGACTTGGACATTGCGTTGAGAGAGAAGAAGGAGGCCGAGGAAGATGAGCCTCTGGAATCAGACGATGACTCCGATGAGGAAGAGGGCTTTGACGAGACGCTAGAGCCCCATCAGGCCGAGGACGACCCGCTCTATGTGTTACCTCTTTACTCGATGCTTCCGACCCAGCAGCAGCTCAAGATCTTCGAGGAACCACCCAAGGGCAGCAGAGTATGCATTGTTGCCACTAACGTGGCCGAAACGTCGCTTACCATTCCAGGGATTCGGTACGTTGTTGACTGTGGCCGTTCGAAGGAGCGCAAGTACGACGAAGAGACCGGCGTGCAGTCATTCGAGGTGGACTGGATCTCGAAGGCCTCTGCTGACCAGAGAGCCGGTAGAGCCGGTCGTACCGGTCCGGGCCACTGCTATAGGTTGTTCTCCTCTGCTGTTTTTGAGGAGTACTTTGCCCAGTTCAGCAGGCCGGAGATTCTCCGAATGCCCGTGGAAAGCACCGTGCTCACTATGAAGAGCATGGGAATCGACCAGATCGTCAACTTCCCCTTCCCAACGCCGCCGGACCGGATGGCACTTGCAAAAGCAGAGAAGCTTTTAACCATCTTAGGTGCTCTCGACAAGAGCTCAAAGAAGGTCACCGAGTTGGGCACCACTATGTCTCTTTTCCCACTCAGCCCGCGGTTCGCCAAGATTCTTATTGTTGGCAACCAGTTGGAGTGCTTACCGTACATTATTGCCATTGTGTCTGCGCTCTCTGTCGGGGAGCCTTTCTTGGAGGAGCATGAGATCGGTGCTGGTGAAAAGAGCAGTGCGCAGGAGAACGGCAGCGACGACGACGACGATGATCACGAAGGTGATGACTACTACGCGCAGGAGAAACAGGCGGACTTGGAAAAGAGACGCAAGTTGAGAGGGAAATTCTTCAAGTCGAGAGCAATGTTCTCGAGATTGGACAAATTCTCCGATGCTTTGAAACTCCTCTCTGCTGTATGTGCTTTTGATCATGTTCCCTCCAGCAAAAAGCAACAGTTCCTCTCTCAACACTTTCTCCGACCAAAGGTCATGGAGGAGATCCAAAAGCTTCGCAAGCAAGTTACCTTCCTTGTGAGGAACAACGTCACCACAGACGCTGCCGTGTTAGGTGAAGAGTCCAGTTCAGCCAAGCTTGGGGTGCCATCGAAGACTCAAGTGGTGGCCATCAAACAGATCATTGCGTCTGGTTTCATCGACCAAATTGCCATCCGCAGTGATACCATTGACTCTGACGTCAACATCACCAAGAGAACCGCCATCATCAGCGTACCGTACTCTACTTTAACCCATAATTTTGGCGACAATGTGGACAAATACGTGTACATACACCCCGGGTCGATTTTGGCCTCATCTGGAACGGCACCACCGCAATTTTTGGTTTTCCAGTCGTTGAACAAAAGCAGCAATGTGCAAGAGGGCAAACTTGCCAAACTCCGGATGAAAACTTTGGTGGATATTTCTGGAAAACAGCTTGCTAATGTGGCTAAGGCTTCTTCGTTAGTGACGTATTCTAAGCCATTGGGCCACCCATACGGACCACAGGAGATCACACCAACAAAACGGGAATGTTATGTGGTTCCTCGTTTTGGTGCTGCCATTGGTGATGGTGGTTTAGGTTGGGATTTGCCCGTGGTCAAGGTGGTACAGGTCAAGCAGCATGGACTGTGGGTTGTACAAAACTAGATACAGCAATGGACCATTGTACTCGAGAAACTACACATTTATATGTATATATGTATGTATATATGTATGTATATATGTATGTATATATGTATGTATATATGTATGTATATAGTATAAGCTCTATATGTAAATATTAAAATACCTGGTATAACATATACAAATATAAAAAGAATTCATAATTACAAGAAAGTATAATAAATACAAGTACTATATTTGCAACTAGACGGCATCACACCTGCGCACGAAAAAATCATTGTTTACCTCTCATCTTGATACACACTACTGGTAAGGTGCTCACATTGAAAAGTCCACCATTGATCAAAAATGCTGAAAGCCAGCCCCGAATCTTCGGGCCCCAGCAATAGTCATAATGAGGATCCAGAAGAAAATGTCACCCTCATACCAGAGCATGTGGTGGACCATGCTTCACAACGAATCTTTGTCGTATCCATATTCGTTCTCATCCAGTGCTGGAAGATTTACGACATTTTGCTCATTAGAGCCGACCTGTTCTCCATGCAATCCGCTGAAGATTCCTCTAAGCTCGTGGGTCAACCCTTCACCAACCTCAACAACTTCACCTTCCTCATAAAGTACGCCCTAGTCGACGGCATGTTCCTATGGCTGCTACCAGTGCTTAATATCCCATTGCTATCATTTTCCCCGTTTGTCACGTTGCTCTTGAACGCTTTGACTTTGGCGATCACCGTCATGTTGGCCAGCGACTCTGCCCTCCCGCTCTTGTCCGGGATCTTTGTTCCTATGTGGAACTTCTTTTTCAGACAAACTGAACTCACCATTGTTGGTGATTCCGTCAGTCCACTGGCTGTCAGCGACATGAACGCTCACTTTAAAGGACGCTACACCATTCGCTATTTGCCAGAATCATCTGTCCATTTGAACCCGTTCAACATGGAGAAGGTGTGTCTCGAGTCCACCAAGTCCGACTACTCCCCGTTCCCGTCTTTGATCAGATTGCCCATTGAGTTCAATACCACCACAGAAATCGGCCTCATGCAAATCCAATACACTTCCCCTTCCAACGCAGTGTCGTATTTGAACTACTCGTCATACGATGTCAAGAGGCTACGAGCCCGTGATATCTCCCATCTCTCCAAGCAAAAGGGATTCGTGGCTGATGACGACCGTGTGTTCTATTTGGAACTCCCGATCAAGAAACCAGGAAAGTACAAGATCAGCAAGGTTACTGACAACGAGGGCTCCATCATCAGATCTTATAAGAGTGAATTCGCCGTGGCTCATTGTCCTTCCGCAAGATTCGTCTATCCCGGTCCAGAGCTGTCATACTCTGCATACAAATGTATCTCCGATGGCTTCTCGGACCTGCAATGGACTCTTCCTCTTGTTGAGCTGTACGGGGCTCTTCCGCTCTCTGTGGAGGTTGCTGCGTACTCTGGGTCGAAAAAAATCAGCCAGTTTACTGCCTCTATCAACGAAGCTACCAGAGCTTCTCTGGCTGATCTCGACGCAAGATCGCTTACCCGCAACATCTTGGAGCAAGAATTGCTTAAGAACACCAGTGTATTGGGCAGAATCACACTGAAAGCCGTCGAATTCCAGCTTATCTCTGTTAAGGATAACTTGGGTATGAAGCGGAGCTATAACACAGCGTCTAAAGACCGCGATATTCACCATACCTTGAATCTCAAGCGGGCCTCGAGACTTTCCCTAGCTGACAATGAACCTGGCCGCCCTCTTCTACTCGACTCTTCCAAGAAACTTCACGTTAGAGCGGATCAAGAGGCTGTTCTTCCCCTTACAGTTACCTTGTTGTATCAGCCTTTTGAAGAGACGGCTTCTTCTTCTAACAGAACAATCACCTTCCGCAATAAAGAGGACCTTGCTAAAGGCTTGGAGGTACAAAAGGAAGGTATTTACTCACTTGTTTCTGGTGAGGACAAGTACTGTCCTTGTGCCGTCGACAAAGCACATCCCATTGAGCTCAGGGCTCCGCAGAAGCCTTCGGCGGTGATTTCGGGTGTTCCAATCACGGATAAATGTATTGGAGACATCGGGTACGAGTTTCATGTGGACTTTAACGGTACCGGTCCATTTGTTCTCTCCTATGAGGTATTCAAGAATACTTCGGGAGTCTTGAGACCAATGCTTGCCCACAATGCTATGAGGAGGCACATTACCACTTCGCTGTCTAAGGTGCACCTGTTCCAGTACAAAACCACCGAGGAAGGTAACTACCTTATTGTCTTCAAGGATGTCAAGGATTCCAATTACAAGAAACATCCTGTTCCTATAGATGCTGCTACAAATACGTACCTGACCTACTTCAGAAAGCGTTCGTTCTACTCAATGGGTGGTGATGACCAAAAGGTGATAAAGTTGTGCAAAGGTGGCCAAGCCAAGATTCCTATCAAGCTTGATGGAAATGCACCATTCTCCTTCAGGTATGAGATCGTAAACAGGAATTCGGGCAACGTTATAGCCAAGAAGAGCTTACAGCAGTACAAAGGCGAAGAGTTTGTCATTGATACTCCCCATTTCGATAAGGGTGGCGAGTATGACGTTGTTGTTAAGGATATAACAGACAAACTTGGGTGCCCAGTCGAGTCTACTGGATCAGCGAAAGTACAAATTTCAGCTAGATCCGACATACCAAAGATGGGGCTCCAAAAAAGCCAGGTCTTCAGAATTGTCGAGGGAGAGTCTGTGGAGATTCCAACTACAAGAAGTCTTACAAGTGGAGACAAGATTGAGGTTCTCTGGCAAGATCTTAACAAGACAAAAACTGATAAGTTCATTGCTGCTGGCTCGAGCTCGTTGCGCGTTACGAAGGAAGGTGTTTACAGACTCCTGAGCTTCAGTCAGGAAGGATGCTCAGGTCAGGTTACTGACTCGGATAGAACAGTCACCGTTTTGTACCATCCAAAGCCCAACTTGACGATTAGTGAAGTTTCCGAAAGTCTTTCAAAGCTGGTTTGTGTCAATTCTCCCAAAAAGGCAGTTCTTTTCCTTGAAGGAGCAGGCCCATTCTTTGTGGACTACACCATCAAGTATCCAAATGGGGAAACCAAGTCGTCGTACATCTACGTCGAGAGCCACTCGCACGAAATTGCCCTACCAACAAACATGGAGGGTCACTTTGAGCACCATTTTACTGCTATCTACGACAAGTTTTATACGCGAGAAGCTATGAGCCGGTTGCAGTATAAGCAAGAGGAGTCTGTGGTGGAATATGATATCATGGGATTGCCGCAATTCAAGGTGGTCAAACCCAACCAGTTGCTTCAAGTGTGCGAGTCTCAGCTACACAGCTTGCACCAGCTGGGACTCACGATCCCTATAGCTTTCCGAGGCGCAAAGCCATTCCTGGTACGCGGAACGATCAAGAGCGGGGAAGACTCGAAGGGCCGGAAGTTCGAAATTAAGGATCTCGAATCGGACCAGGTTGATCTCGGAAAGCTCGATATCGTTGGAACAACACCTGAAAAGGTGTTTACGCGAGGCGACCATTTAGTCATCTTCGAGGATGTGGTCGATGCAAATGGATGCTCCAGACGAGGACTCAAGACGCAGAATTCGGCAACCATCTCTGTGACGAAGGTGCCCGAGATCAGGAAGAACAACCAGAAGGCGTACTATTGTGTTGGAGAGCATATTTCATATGGTTTGAAGGGCATTGCTCCTTTTGTGGTGCACTATAAGTTTAATGAGCAGAACCGCAAAGCAGAGGTCGGACACGAGTTCCGGCGTTTAGCAGCCAAACCAGGCGTTTTGAGTATCGAGGCGTTGCAAGATGCCTCCGCGTCCCAGTGCATGGTGAACTACACATTCAGCCCGCAGAAACACGAAGATCTAAAGTTGAAAATCCACGATATACCGTCGGTGGAGATCAGTCATGGCGATGCCATCATCAAAAACTTGCATGAGGGTGACCAGGCGGAAATTGTGTTCAAATTCATTGGAGAGCCACCATTCGAGGTGACGTACGTTAGAACTATTGCTGACGAAGAAGGCAGCAAAAAAGGTCACAAGAAAAAGCACAGTGGCAGACAACAGAGGCGTGTGGTGGACCAGAAGACCATCAAGGATATCTGGGAGTTTGAGCATATTGAGGTGGTCAAGCTTGAGGGCACATACGACGCCATCTTTGTCAAAGATGCCTTCTGCCAAGCAGAGAGGGACGTTCTGGAGCTAATCTAGTACACCAACTTAATATACGAAAGAGCACAAGTGGCTCGGTTAATGCTTTGTTAACTCTTCGATGATTTTACGTGCCTCGGTCTCCTCAAGCACACTCCGGGCACGATCGGAAAGCTGGCCATGGTCCCCGCGGGGATCTTTTTGGATGATGTCCTTGTAGCAGTTGTGGATCAGCGCCGCAAGACGCAAGTCACTCAGCGTGACTTGGTTGCCGACATCATGAGTAGTGAGCTGGATGTTGACCTTATTGTAAGTGGTTGTGATGGTGGGGTGATGGCGGGCAGAATGGGCGGCAGCGGCGACCAAATTTAGGAATTGCCATGTGATGGTGAAGTTTCTGAGTTTGTAGTCGGCCTCAATGAAGCTCTGGATGCCGCCATCAGGAATATCTTGCTTGCGGAGTGCCCAATGGGAAGCTGGCAACATGGAGTTCAAAGTAGCCACGCCCTTATTGAGCGATTCTAATGGAAGTGGGGTAGCTCTTTTGGCTAGCGTAACTAAAGATGGTCTCATTGGGGTAAAGTATGGTAATTTAATTTAGTTATGTAACTGATTCTTGGTAAGGTCACTAATACAGTGAAGTGAAAATGTGTGGAGCGCGTTTGAAGTAGGTGATGGATGCCGGAAAGCGAGGAAACCGGCCCGACTTGCAGCACCCATCGTTTTTTCTGCACCTCCCACCTCCAATCAGACCCGCAGGTGTCTCTTCCATGGTGTCTGCCGTTTTCGTGATCCACTGGGCCGACGTCGACCTTGAGTACCTGAGATGCGAGCTTCTTCTCCATCGATGTTTCTTCGACAACATCCCCGATCCACATTTGCTCATTTCCCGCTTTTACCACTTATACCGCAGTTTGCACGCACAGGACAGAACACCTGTGCTCTACGACCGGGGGTTCTCATATATATACTTGTGGGGCGAGAATGATGTGATGGTGATGGCAGTGGCCACTAGTAACGTCAATGTGCTTCTGGTGGTGACTTTCTTGCACAATGTGCACGGGATCTTGGTGCGGTACTTTGAGAAACCCCACACCAAGATCGAGTCCGATGGCCAGGCCGTCGACGAGGATGAGACGGGACTAACGCGTGAGCGTGTTATAGACAACTACCCGTTGGTGTTTGAGATCTTGGACGAGTGCATGGACAACGGTATTGTGCAAATCACCGACTATAACATTCTCAAGGAGTACATCAAGACAGACTTTAATCGCCCTGCGCCAGGGGCCACCATTGCTGGCAACGATGACGACAGCGATAACGACAGTGACAGCAGCACTGATGGCACCAGTCGCGAGAGCTCTGAGAGTATACTATCGGCTCCATTCAAGAGGAAGCGAGCAAAGAGCAGGGCGTCGAGAGGGAAAGTGGCACATTCCACCAAGAACATGGCGGACAAGTCGGACGTTTTGGCCGAACAGAACAACAACCTCATCAACAACGCCATTCTCCGTACGCAGGCTTCATCTATCAGCTGGCGTCCGAAGGGCATCTTCTACCCGAAAAACGAGATTTACATCGACATTGAAGAGACCAGCGAGTTTCTCTATGATTTCCACACGAACACCGTCAAGTTCAACGAGATATCTGGTGTTTGCGAGGTCAAGTCGTACCTTTCAGGGATGCCCCGGTGCAAGTTGGGGCTTAACGAGAAGTACATTTCCAAAGTGGACAACGAGGATGAGCAGGAAAAGAACAATACAAAGCTCGATGAGGAAGAAGAAGAAGAAGAAGAAGAAGATATTTCGTCGAGGCCGGGCAACCTCCTCAACGATGACACCAACAGCATACACAGCGGCGAGGACGAGTCGGTATCCAGCAGCGGATCAAAACCTACCAAAAGATTGAAAGTGCCCATTCTGAATGCGCAATTTCACCAATGCATAGACTTGTCTCCCGTGTACAGAGACAATCTCATTCAGTTCACGCCGCCAGACGACCAGTTCACGCTCCTCTCGTACAACGTGGAACAGCAGAGACGCAAAGACAAAAAGCCGCTTCTCATGGTGCATCCAGTTTACCGAATCGTGTCACAGGAGGGAAAACTCCAAGTGATGTGCTCACTCAACGTGGAGCTCAAAAAAAGATTACATTGCAAAGCATTGGTTGTGCGTCTACCGATCAACCCCAGGCTCTTCCTGCTCAACAACAAGTGCGAGGAGAAACTAAGGTTCAAGGCCGAGGCTGGCGAGGTGCAGTTCCGCGTGGACTCAAGCGAACTTGTGTGGGGGATACCAAACCTTGCAGGATCGCAGCGAAGCGTGCGAATGATGGCCGAGTTGGCCATCGACAACAGCGATAAGATAAGCGCGCTGGCAGTTGAAGCGGTACTTTTCCGAAAACTCGACGTTCCGCTAACATGGTTGGCCCCCACCACCAGCGACTCGGGCAGGGCCGCCGACGAGCTCAACCGGTACTATGGGGTGAATGGGGCCAGGTCGGCGGTATTTGGTGACTTGCAAGACCAGTTGAGGGAAACAGCTTACGATAATGACATTTCGTTGGATTTCGATATTCCCATGTTGGCCTACTCTGGTCTTCGCATCACCTACCTTACGGTGGAAGAAGAGACATTGAAATACACCTGCTTTCCCTGGGTGCGCTACTTGACCAAAGCGCGCAGTGCGCCTGGTGGCAGGAACGCCCGGAGCCGGTCCCATAACAAAATGAGTGGCTACAGGTTTCGCCTAGCACCGCGATGCTTTCATATACAATAGTGGGGCAAAATGCGCCCCGCGATGCAGGCATGAGTGGGTGTAATGAAAGGGTTCTGCTTTGATTGACTTTTTTCTCTCCTCCATGCAGGATGTTATCTATAGATAAGGTGCGATTATCGCGGATTTTATGTCCAAAACGAGCCGTCCGAGGCTTTTCTTATCTGAATCAAGTAAAGCTTGTCGGGCCCTCATATATGGGCCCGCTGCTGCTATTATTTTTACCTTTCTTTTCTTTCTTTTGATGCCTCTCCATCATTGTCAACATTGACTGAATCCCTCTATATTTCCATTGCGTCTTCTCTACCCCTTGAAACCAGCGTGAATGAAATGGGCACTGTGCCGGTTGTGGCCACAGAGACGTCGACCCCCGCCAAAAAGAAGACAAAGTCCAGAAATGGCTGCATCACTTGCAAACAAAAGAGACTTAAGTGTGATGAGCTGAAGCCCGCTTGTATGAACTGCTTGAAGAAGAACATCGAGTGTGGTGGCTACTCGACGCGTTTCAAGTGGATCGAACCTACATCTTCGAAAAAAGCCACCGCTACTCCTACATCAATCAACGGAAGAAAAACCTCCGATACCTCTCCTGGTCCCTCGGCTCCACCTTCCGTACAAGATGGCGGACGCAAGCCGAATCTCCTGCTCAACCAACACTTGGAAATGACCTCCTTGTCCGTTTTAGGCAAGACTCTACGGGAAGTCAAGAAGGAGAATGATCTTCTCGCCAGGGGAATCAACCCAAAGCCCGAACCACAAAATCCCAATGTCCCTGCCCCTGCTCCAAAACGAATGCGCAGGAGCTTCACCCTGGCTGATGCCCCTCGACCAGAATCTTCCGTTTTGATGCGCAGATCCAACTCCACTAACTCCACTATGCTGCGAATGGATGTCGGGAAACTTGGCAATGACATGAGAAACGAAAGCGGGTTGCACTCCTTGGCGGAAGCTGCCATTGATGAAATGGACTCCAGATCACCAGATCCTGTTCTATCGCTCTCCCCCGGTGTACCCCATCAATTCCCGCAGCCAAGACCCAAACTGGAAACCTCGCATGTTACTCCAAACGGCACAGGACAGACTCCAATGGCGCTTATTCCCTATCAAACCCCGAAAGAATGGCTTTTCAACGGGACGTTCGGCCACGACCAGCACGTCCAGTTTTCTCCAGTTAGAAGTCAGAACAACGATCTCGACCTCACTCCTTCCTTGTCTGCCCTCATCAACTACGTCTTTACTACTGATGGAGGAGCAGACGGCCCCTCGCTTGAACTCCACCACGATACTCCTTTCAGCCCTCTTGACTTGTCGGGCGATGATGCAATGTCAAACTCCATTGCCACGAGACACCCTGCAGAGCACGGCCACCAGAGAAGCCCAGAAGACTCTAGCTTACTTGCTGATGTGGATCGCAACCACTTGCTCTACAACATTGGCGACTTCTTGAAGCGGAACGAAGCACCGTCACCTTCCATCTCGTCCACAGCTTCAACAGAAAGCTTGATGGCTACCTCCGAGCATGAGCAAATTCTCTTTCTCTACTCGACCTATACCTGCGGGATAATGTCCATTAAGGCTGGTCCCATGGAAAACCCGTGGAAGGAGATCTTCGTGCCTCTTGCCAGAGATTATTCATATGTTTTCAACTCTATAGCAGCAATGACGTTGTTTCACTTGGCTGGAAACCGGAAAGTGGCTAAACAGAGTGATAACCTTCGGTCCAAAGGCTATTTCTACATGAAGAAGTGCATTCTCGAGCTTGCAAACGGCTTGAAAAAGATTGACGATTTATCTTGTGAAAATCCCCTTCCAGCAGACATTGCCTTATGCACGTGCTTGAACTTGGCTATAAGCGAATCGTGGGACACGCATACCTCGAGCGGCATTGCCCATCTTAAAGGTGCAAAGAGTATGATCCAAAAGGTATTTATGTTGATCAAACAGTACTCGAGAGAGATGATGAAACCACGAGGAGGCTCCAAAGTGTCTGCAATTGCAGAGTTGAAGAACAAGTTGGTTCTCGTGAGCGACGAGGAGTGGCAAAGACTCGAAGGCGTTTATGATGAGCCAGAGGGAGACTCTCCTGTCAAACTCAATACATCGAAGGACTTCATCATGCCAAGAAACCTTCAGCTCCTCTTTAACCAATGGATCTATCTCCATGTGCTCTCACAAATGACAGCTCAGTCCAATCAAGACGAGAGAGGAATAGACCTTGTTGCCACGATCACGTCTGTGATCCAGTCTACGCAAAAGAAGATCCGGGAAGAGAAGGAGCAAAGAAGCTCAGAATACAACGATCTGCCTACACACTCGGAGTCGGCCGAACTGAACTTGCTGGCAGGGTCCAACAGTGCGTTTGGGTTGTTTGGAGAGTTCGACAGCATCTTCAACAACTCGGACTATATCGATCCGCTTCTCGGGTGCTCGCAGTCCCTTTTTCTGATGATGGCGAAAGTGGCAAGCTTGATCTCAAAGATCCGCAAAGAAAGACTGAAGCTGGATAAGCATTTCCGGAACAGTCTTACGCACATGTCGCAGGCTTCTGAGCTTAAGCAGCAACTTAGTGACTGGAAACCAAACATTTCGCCCCAACTTGCGGAAGCACACAACAACAATCGGTCAAGAAACTCAACGTGGGACTTGTACTCGTGTGTTTCCACAGCCGAGGCGTATAGGTATGCGACGTTGCTCTATTTGCACCAGGCAGTGCCTGAGCTCCCGCTGTTGACGTCGCATCAGCTTGCGGAAAAGGTATTTATTTTAATGGCGGCGGTTCCTACGGCGTCTAATCTCTACATCATTCACGTGTTCCCACTATTGATCAGCTCGTGTGAAGCGGAGCCCGGAGACGAACGAGAGTGGTGCAAGAGAAGGTGGCAGCTTTTATCGGAGAGGCTTTGGATCGGCAATATCGATCGTGCGTTCGAGGTGGTGAAGGAAGTATGGAGAAGGAAAGACGAGTTTTTCCGCAAGAGAAGAAGAGAGATGGAGAACACTGCACTCGGGAATAAAAGCGATATCGAGGACCCCAATAGCATTAGCACGCAGATCAGCGGCCTCATGGCAGCTATTCATAATGACGGTGATGACAACATGGGTATTTGCAGTCCACTTCACTGGAGCACCATAATGAAGGAATGGGGATGGGAGGTGTTCTTGGGATAGCAGAAAAGTACCACAGTTCAAGTAAAAAGTTTCATAGATTATTCAGTTTTCATTTGCATCCAAGCACATTACAGGTGTAGGCAGACATACCCCAAGACTGCACAAGCGCCCCGTTCGCTAAAAGTACTTGCCAAAGCATGAGCGTCTTTTACCCCAGACTACCATGACTTTGAGACATTTCGCAAGAAGCGTCAGCAGTAAGCAAGGCAAGCTCATATGCGATCCTCTCAGCCCAGAGCGGATAGCGAAGTCGCAATCTTCCAGCAAGTTCCCGATGCCCATGTTTGTCCTGTTTGATCTCTGGAACACGTTGTACACGCCGAAGGAGCCCGTTTCGGAGTCGTACCACCGGATTTCTTCTCAGGACTTTGGGATCAAGAAGAGTGTGGAGGCAATTGAAAAGGAATTCCCGATTATCCACAAGGAAATGCTAACTAAGTACCCCAATTACGGCAAGCACTGTGACGACATCAAGGACTCCAAGCAGTGGTGGCGCGAATTGATTGTGCGGCTATACGAGCTTCCTCATTATAGCGAAGATGCGGCTTCGTGGGAGCTCACTGAAAAACTCATTGAGTACTTCTCCAGCTCCGAGGCCTACCGGGTTTTCGATGATGTGGTGCCCACATTGGAGAAGCTCACGGAGAATAATATTCGCATTTTGGGCTCGACCAACTCGGACGACCGGGTATTCAAGATCATAGAGAACTTGGGTCTTTCCAAGTACATTCACAAGAAGGATATGTTCCTTTCGTACGACTTGGGAAGCAGCAAACCGGATCGGGCTTTTTACCGGGCCATAACGAACCAAGTTTTTCCCGAGGAGAAGGCTAGGGACGCAAAACTCACCATGCAAAACTTCCTTGAGCGGGTGTGGCACGTAGGTGACCACTACAATAAGGACTTTGTTGGGGCAGTCAAGTCTGGATGGAATGGGGTGTACCTTGACCGTGGGCGTAGTAGCGTGTTTTTCCGTCTGGGCGGTCCTCCAAAAGCCATCACCAATGACTGTTTTGAAGGACAAGAGACTGAGTCTTTGGACAGTTCAGAAACTGTGATGATTGCAAATAATCGCGTTGCTGTTAGCTCATTGACTGAAGTACCCCGGCTTTTCGGTCTAGATTAGTTGCAAAAGTTCGCGGGTTCGACGTAAAAACGCAACTTGTGGGGAAAAATGGCAGCTTATAAACGATCAATACAATTCAACTTTAATCTCCTTAACGTAGCGATTATATAATTTGGAGAGCATTCATACGCTACTTACGACATCTATATCTATATCTATAACTAATTATATAAAGGTATAATCATACTTATTTACTCTGTTATTATATAATTTGCCGACGTTCAGTAGACGAAAGCCGCGAACACAAGGCTGTGGTTGCTAAAAAGATACTACGACGTCATCTAAGACACTGCACTAACATAAGCAAGATAACCCTTTTAAAAGTTTCCGCCAACAAGAAATCCTTCATTTAAGCTTTTTCTCTTACTTTGACTTTTTCATTTTTCTTATTTTTTTATTTTTTTTTTTTTAATTTTAATTTTAATTTTTTTCTTTTTTTCCTCCCAATTGCAGTACTCTTGGCTAAGCTGGGCTGTGTGCGCGGCATTGAATAAGGGACCTAAGTAAGCAAAAAAAAAAAAAAGCACAAAAAACGGCAATGTGCGGGACTCACGCTATTTTTATATCGCGACCAACTATTTCTTCGTGCACTACTTGAATCTTGGCTGGGCCAAACATTTATTACAAGGAGCTTTATTGTTCACAACTTCAGTCTTAACTTTATTCGATTCCCCTTAACCATCGCTTTTTCTCCATACATAATTCACAATGTTCCAGTGGTGGCTTGTCCCGTTTATGCTCCTACTGACAGCCCTAGGCGTCGAGCTCGACACGGACTCAGAAAAGTCCATTTGTGATGCTGCTGAAATCATTGTTCAGGGTGAAATGAACTACTACTTGGGTCTCAAATATGGTGGAAATGTCGGTATGTTCTCCCAACCTTACTACTGGTGGCAAGCCGGTGAGGTTTTCGGCGGATGGGTTGACTACTACCACTTCTGCCAGGAGGGCAACGAGACCTTCCACGACATCCTATACGAAGCCATGATCCACCAGGCCGGTCCTAACTACGACTACATGCCCGGTAACCAGAGTTTGACCGAAGGTAATGATGATCAAGGTGTTTGGGGGTTGACGCTTCTCCAAGCCGCCGAAAGAAACTTCACCGACGACAAGGACCACTCGTGGCTCTCCATGGCTCAGTCCATCTACAACCAAATGCACAGCAGATGGGATGACACCTCTTGTGGCGGTGGGTTGAGATGGCAGATCTTTACCTGGAATTCTGGGTACAACTACAAGAACTCCATTTCAAATGGTTGTTACTTCAACATCGCTGCTCGTTTGTACAGATTCACCGAAGACGACAGATACTTGGATACCGCCAAGCAGATCTGGGACTGGATGTGGGATGTCGGCTTCATGGACGATAAGAACAAAGACGGCTTTGTTATCTACGATGGTGCCAACGACGACAACAACTGTACCGACTTGACCATCCACAAGTGGTCTTACATTTATGCCGTGTGGCTTTCCGGATGTGCCTACTTGTACAACTCCACAGAGGACGAAATGTGGAAGAACAAGATGGATGAGATTCTCGACGCAAGCGACTACTTCTTCAACAATTCCATTCTTACCGAGATGACTTGTGCGCCATCCAAGTTGTGCAACAATGACCAGCGTACCTTTAGGGCACTTATGGCCAGAGCGTTATCTAAGGTGGTGACTATGGTGCCGGAAACATACGATAACATCATGACCAAGTGGATGATTCCTAGCGCTAAAGCTGCAGCAAACTCGTGTTCAGGTGGTAGTGACGGTGTCACGTGTGGCTTCAATTGGGGAGTTAATGGTTGGGATGGAATGTACGGCCTTGGTGAACAGATGTCTGCGTTAGAGACGATCATGACTCTCATCACGTCCAAGCATCCACCATTGACCACTCACACGGGAGGAACATCCCAATCTAAGCCAGACGCTGGTAACAACACTTCTACATCCATCAACCAAAACAAGAGAACGGTGACTGGAAAGGATAAAGCGGGAGCAGCTGTTTTGACTGCAGTGGTGCTCAGTTTGACGTTGAGTGGTGGAGTGTGGATGTTGTTCTGAGCGTACTGCCGTTCATTTATATTGTTATTTTTGACGTGTTACGAGACTATGTATGAGGACTTGTTAGATAACATGAGACAATCCGAGAACGAAGGACAAAAAAAAAAAAAAAAAAAAAGAAAAGGAATTTGTTTTTTTAAAAAAAGAAGGAATGATTAAACAATCAATGGAAGAATCTAAAAAATTGAACAAGTTGAGGCTATATGTACGGTTATTTTGAACTAACTATATAATTCTTTGTATATTTAAGCGGATCCAGGCTGATTCTCAAACAATGAAAGTAGTTTTCGAATTGTCGCGGGATTCACTGTACTGAACAATGCTCCGATGCAGAGCTAGCGATGGTCACTTGCATCGCCGGAACTTGGCGCAAAGTGAGATAGTGGTGTGCATAAGACAGTTTGCCTGACCACCTGACATCTTCTTCAGTCCTGTCGAATATAGCGAAAATACAACAAAAATAATGGTTTTATCTCAGGTTATAAACCAGTTGGCCAACCCGAATACAGCGAGCAATCGAAGACGCCGATTGTTCATTCCGCCGTCCACAAACTATCCACTTTTTTCCTACGGTGGAGGCGATGACCAGCGATCGTTCTTATCACTAGATGAGTCCGGATCAGTTTTCACCGGCCATGATGACATGAGCGATGCTGCCAGTATTGCCTCCTCGCGATCGTTGCCATCAACATTGAGTTCCGTCCACACTTCCGAAGATCAGGAGAATTTTCACTCTTGGCTCCTAGAAGAGCATCACAGAAGATACTCTGCTCTAGACGATGACGGCGACGACGACAGCTTTGGCGACTACAGATCGCGTCACTCCAGCGGATCGTTACTTACGAGTAAGTCAGGCCGTGTTTTAGGAAACATGGAGGACTTCTCTCGGTTGAAGACTACCTACTCGCAAGAAAGCCGCAAGTTGCTCAGATACTCATTCCCGTTAATCATCACCTTTGTGCTCGAGCACTTTTTTTCCATCGTTTGCTTGTTAGTGGTTGGCCATTTGGGCAAAAAAGAGTTGGCTGCTGTGTCGCTAGGGTCCATGACCTCCACCATCACCTTGGCCATTTTCGAAGGTACCGCAACTGCCCTCGACACCTTGTGCCCGCAGGCGTTCGGTGGTGGCCACTTTGACATGGTGTGCACCCACGTGCAACGGTGTTACGTCTTTTCGCTTCTTCTTTTTGTCCCCATCGCTTTGTTCTGGTGGAACTCCCACCTTGTGTTAAAATTTGCCATCAAAGACGCAGAAGTGTTGAAGTTGACGACTCAATTTTTGAGGATCATCATTCCAGGGGGTCCTGCTTACATTTTCTTTGAATGCTCTAAAAGGTTTCTTCAGTGCCAGGGCATTTTTGAGGCGGGGACCGGCGTTCTTTTTATCAGTGCGCCTCTCAACATCTTCATGTCTTGGTTCTTGGTCTGGAACAAGAACTACGGCATTGGATTTGCGGGAGCGCCGGTTGCGACCGTCATTAATTTCTACATCATGGCTGTGCTTTTGGTGTTATACGTTCGTTACGTTGACGGGTCTGATTGCTGGACTGGATTCTGCTCGTGGAGGGAGATCTTCAAGAACTGGGGCAACCTCCTTCATTTGGCCGTTCCGGGCATTGTCATGCTTGAGTCAGAATACATTGCATATGAGATCATGACGCTCCTAGCGCTGTATTTCGGCACTACCGAGTTGGCTGCGCAGAGTGCGGTGGGATCTATTGCATCGTTGACATACATGGTTCCGTTTGCAGTAAGTATAGCAGCTTCTACAAGGATAGCCAACTTCATTGGTGGCCAGAACCGGTACTCGGCGAAAATCTCCACCAACACCGGCCTCTTGGTCGGTTTGATGGTGGCTGCATTAAATGGTCTCGTTTTATGGAGCGCAAGAGGCTTCATAGCGAGACTTTTCACCAAAGACGACGAGGTCATCGAGCTTATCACACTGTTGCTTAATCCATTGGTTTCAATCCTCCAGATATTCGACGGCACAGCGTCTGTTGCTAGTGGCATCCTCCGTGCCCAAGGGCTGCAGAAGATTGGAGGCGTGATCAACTTCCTCTCATACTACGCATTTGCAATGCCGTTGGCGCTTGGTCTTAGCAAGGTGCTCGATTGGAAGTTATATGGCTTGTGGATTGGCATTGGTAGCGGGATGCTCATGATCGGTGTCAGTGAAACCATCGTCATTCTCACTAGTGACTGGGATGCTATTTTGATGAGAGCAGGCCTCATGGGTGATTCCGATAGCGAGGATGAGCCTTAGCATATACGATTTCTAGATTTACAATAAAAAGTGGGGTACATAGTTGCCCTCTAAATTTTTTTGACCTTTTCAATCATTTTTCTTTTTTTTTTTTTTTTTTTTTTTTTTTTTTTTTTTTTTTTTTTTTTTTTTTTTTTTTTTTTTTTTTTTTTTTTTTTTTTTTTTTTTTTTTTTTTTATGGTGACAAAACTTTTCTTTTTCGGTGTTCATTTCTTAAATTCTTTTCTTTTTTGATATCTCTGGTGACTTGTTTCGCCTAGCTTTCTACAGGAATATTGGCCTGGTCAATAGATAAGGCTCACTGTGGTAGAGGGGAGCAGAAAAAAATAGCGACAATGTCGCCTCAAATATTAAAGTGGTTAGGACCCTTCGTTTGTATCGGAAAACATGCTTCCTGAGGAGAACCCTACAGGAACGCAAAAGCATGGTTACAAATGTATTGCGAAAAGGCGGCTTCCTATTGGGTTATCACGGACCTCCAAGTGATCTTACATACTCCTTTGGGCCCTCTCTTCCACAATACCCTCGTTGCAGCTCGTGTGCATATAACCACCCACCGTTATCTAATCTGCTGCACAGGCGTTTTTCGCAGCCTTGTTATTGTCACTTATTTTGCCAGGGGGTCACATAAATATGAGAGGCTTTCTCGGCGTTTTTGCAAGCTTTATTAACCAAAATTATGGCTCTGGAGAAATCCGAATCAAGCAAAACACGCCAGGTCGTGCTGCCCGTGCACTCTATTGGCGTTGGGGAGATCCATGACTTTGTATCACTGCACCCGATTCTTTCAAGAGACGAGGAGAAAAAAGCCGGAAGACTCTTGGAGGAGGCACAGGCAAACTTACAATTTGCACAGCAATCCGGCTACACTCCTGAGTTACGACGGAACTTTTCCATCCTCGCCCTCCTTGGTGTGGGCTTCAGTCTCACCAACTCATGGTACGGTATATCTGCGTCCATGGTGGCAGGAATATCCAGTGGTGGCCCGATGATGATCGTGTATGGCATTGTGATTGTTGCCTTTATCTCCTTGTGCATTGGAGTAACCTTATCGGAGCTAGCCAGTGCCATGCCCAACGCTGGTGGTCAGTACTACTGGACATCTCAGCTAGCTCCTCCTCGGTACGCACCATTTGCTTCGTACTTATGCGGTGCATTGGCTTGGGCAGGCTCTGTGTTCACTAGTGCATCCGTATGCATCTCTATTGCTTCGTCGTTGGTCGGAATGTACGTGCTTTCCAGCGACGACCCAAATGCGGAGGCAAAGACATGGCAGATCTTCATCACCTACGAGATCGTCAATCTTTTGCTTGTCCTTTTCAACTTGTGGGAAAAACCTCTCCCCATGATCTCCCAGGGGGCACTCTACACTTCACTCATCTCCTTTGTTGTCATCACCATCACTGTCCTTGCCCGCAGCTCAGGCAACTACCAGTCCGCACACTTTGTCTTTGTCGAGTTCTCCAACGGCACCGGCTGGTCTTCATCGGGCATAGCGTTCATCGTGGGTCTAATCAACCCCAACTGGTCCTTCAGCTGCTTGGACGCCGCCGTGCACTTGGCCGAAGAGACTCTCTCTCCGCAGACAGATATCCCGAAAGCCATTATCGGCACCGTTTTCATTGGCTTCATCACATCCTTCACGTACGTCATTTCGATCTTCTTCTGCATCACCGAGCTAGGCGATATCCTCAAGTCCAACACGGGCGTGCCCATCATGGACATCTTTTACCAGGCATTAAAGAGTAAGGCAGGGGCTATCGTGTTAGAATGCCTTATCTTCTTGACGGCTATCGGCTGCAATATCGCTTCTCACACTTGGCAAGCTCGCTTGTGCTGGTCTTTTGCCAGAGACAACGGGCTTCCGGGTTCCCGTTACTGGTCCCGTGTTTCTCGGACTGGTGTGCCCATCAACGCTCACTTGATGTCTTGTGCTTGGTGTGCCGTCATTGGATGTATCTACATGGCCTCTACAACTGCCTACAACGCCATGGTGACGGGATGCATCATTTTCTTGATGAACTCCTATGCCATTCCTGTGCTCTTTTTGCTATGGAAAGGACGTAACAATGTTGCTCATGGTCCGTTCTGGTTAGGCAAGATCGGTCTTTTCTGCAACATCGTGTTGCTCTGCTGGACAGTTTTCGCTACTATCTTCTACAGCTTTCCTGCGGAGATGCCCGTCACTGCCGGAAGCATGAACTATGTTTGTGTGGTGTTTGGCGTTTACTTCCTCTATTGCGTGATCTACTGGTTTGCAAGAGGAAAGAAAAAGTTCAGGACTGTCGAGGACAGGGAATTGAACATCGTTGCTTTGAAAGCCATGCTCTCCAACCAAGTTGACGACCTCGAGCGCATCTTATCTAAGCAGGCTTAGATTTGGTGTTCATGGGGCTTTTGTTTGTGACAATGCTATAAAATTAACTCCTCGATAAAACTATGTACTTGAATGATATTTTCTTCTTTTCTTTTCCTCCGCTTTTTCGGATGGAGCAGTTTCACTTTGAAAATCATTTTCTGGCTCTCTTGGCCTTGACGGCATCAGCCAACGTTTGCAACACTTCGATGGTGTCCTCGAAATGTATGCAAGCATCAGTGATGGAGCAGCCGTACTTCAAGGCATCCTTACCGCCTTGCTCCTGTGGAGGAACGTCTTGTCTGCCCTCATTGATGTTGGACTCGATCATCAAACCACAAATCTGGTCTTCACCTTCACTGATTTGTCTTGCGATCTCAGCGGCGACCTTAGGCTGGTTCTTGTGGTTCTTGTTGGAGTTGCCATGGGAACAGTCAACCATGATTCTTGGGGTTGGAGCAGCTGGGTCCACAAGCTTGGCCTTGGCCAAAGCTTCCTTTGTGTCAGCGACAGACTTGGCGTCGTAGTTGGTGCCGTTCTTACCACCTCTCAAAATGACGAAACATTCCTTGTTGCCTTCGGTACCGACAATGGAGACGATACCTGGCTTGGTCACGCTTAAGAAGTGGTGAGGGTGAGAGGCCGATCTGATGGCGTCGATGGCAACGCCCAAAGTTCCGTCGGTACCATTCTTGAAACCAACAGGGAAGGACAAGCCGGATGCCAACTCTCTGTGTAGCTGCGACTCGGTAGTTCTGGCGCCGATGGCACCGACACTGAACAAGTCAGACAAGAACTGGGGCGAGATAGTATCGAGCATTTCGCCGGCAATAGGCAACTTTTCAGTGAGGTCGACGAACAACTTACGGGCGATTCTGAGACCCTTGTTAATTTGGAAAGAGCCATCGATCTCAGGATCGTTGATTAAACCCTTCCAGCCAACAGTGGTTCTTGGCTTTTCAAGGTAAGCTCTCATGACAATATGGAGTTCGCCCTTGTGCTTTTCAGCCTCTTTGACCAATCTGTTGGCATAGTCAAGAGCGGCGGAAGGATCGTGGATGGAGCAAGGGCCGATCACAATAATGAGTCTGTCGTCTTTACCTTCCAAGATCTTGGCCGCGTCATCTCTACCTTTCAAGATGATATCCTTATTTTTATCAGCGAGCGGGAGCTCATGTTGCAAGAGATCAGGTGGTGCCAAGGGGTCGTAACCACGGACTTTCATGTTAGTACTACTTTTTCACTAAAAGGTGATTCTCAGCCATGGCTGCGTACATACTTCTCCAGTCTTCCAAGCGAGTTCTGTCGCCGACATGGGGATTTTCGATGAACATTTTCTTAATCTTGTATAGTTTTGTGAAAGGACAGTGGGGTGGATGTTCTCAAGGACGAAAATGCGTTCCTATTTCTTTTGTATTTTTATTTTTATTTTTTTTTTCTGCCTTGCTTAACCGATTCCTGTCTGAACTATATAGTGCAAAAACGTTTAAGAATTTTACAAACAGTATTGCACAAACTTGTGATTCATCGCCTTATGTGCAGAGATACATTAGTGACTCAGTCTCTAGTGGTGCCAGAAAAAATGGGCCAAGGAACTCCCGATGAGATGGTATGATGTACCATCTCATCTCGTAACTTCATGCTACAAGCCGTGCCGTGAATATTATATAGGTGTTGCCTATTTTTGATTACTACTATTAGGGTTCTCATTGGCTGACTGGACTTTCAAGGCTATCAAAAGACTTCAAAAAAATTTTTTTATTTTTTTTTTTTTTCAGTCGGCCTCCTCTATGCAGACCTAGCTGTCTTCAAATGCCTTTTCGAAAAAGTAGATATAGCCGCAGTTACGCATGTCTTCCAAATTTTCACCTCCACACACAACCACTTTCTCGTCGTTGAAAAGAACCCATTTGGCGTCCACCTTTATGAAAACCACGTAGTGGCCTGTATGTGGGGATGTGCCCTTGTGGCAAACAACTGCCTTTAGATTATACTTTCCTGTCGTGGGCTTGGATTGGAGAAGCTTCTCCCTGAGCTCCTCCGTCTCTTTTTGTATGTTAATCACTGGCTTGCTCTCATCAATCTCCCCGTCATCGTCTGGGTTGCTGAAGAGCCACTCCACTGCCGCATTGGGCTCGTTACCTGTAAGAATAAGCGCTTTTCTCGCCAACTTCGGGGCAAAGCCCATGGCAGCCACGTTCTCCACCATCTCAGCAGGTGGTTCAGATGAGGAAGCCGTTTCCGCTTGAACAGAGGCCAGATTAGCGTCAAACGGAGCATCGATGTCGGGGTCATCCATGTGCGCGAAGATCCAGTTCATTGCATCTTCAGCGTTGTTATTGCCTGTGTTGAATAATCCACGGTGACATCTAGGCTCCGAAAATCCCATACTAAGAAGCATGGACATGGCCTCCTCGTTTGGCGCAAACTCGTTCTTGGAGTCACTGCTGCCACTTGCAACTTCCTTCTCTCCTTGCTCCATGGCAGGAGCAGAGTATTTAGACACATCTATACTCTCGGGCACTTCTATAGGCACATCCACCTTAACCGGCACCCAGTTTTCCAACTTGATCCTCTGGGCACTGGCAACGAGAATGTCAGGGTAGGTTCTGAAGCCTGAGCTCTTTGTAGATGTGGTCTTATTTCCACAAGTATCGCACTGGTAACCCTCGATTACCTCGGGCTCGAATAACAGCAGGAAAGACTCGTCTAGCGAGGTGGTCTCGTATTGTTTTTTCCCGTTTTCGTCCTCTCCGACCACAGTAGTTTTCACTGGCACCGAAATGTTGTCGATGAGCTCGTAGGTAAGAGAACCAGTCTTGCATTCAGTGCAGAGCACCTTGTTGCCAGACAAGAACTTGAGTTTCTCATTGAGACCGATTCCGAAATTCTTGTCGAGCTTGTCGAGTAGATACAACAAGAATTCATTGGCATCTTGCTGCCTGTTTGTTTTGAACTCGTAGTGGTCAGATCCAACTAGATACTTGAACATTGATGGTTTGATGCCTAGTTGGTAGTCGTCTCCCTTGAGCTGGCTGGGCTTTGAGTACCTTCCGGAAAGCAAGCCGTCATATAGTTTGATCATTTGACTGGTCAAATCCTGGGCAGGATCGGGTACCAGTTCATCGAAGTAGAGTTCTCCGAAGTATTGCTGGTAGTGGGGAAGACTGAACAATGCCTGGATCACAGAATTAAGGTAGCACGAGTTGCCCAAGTTCTGTAACCCAGTCAAGCCTGGACCGAAGATGGGGGAGAGTTTTTCTCCGTGGGCACCTTCAAGATTGAACTGCCAATTCTTGTTTCTCTCGAGGTTCATCTCGATGAGGTTCTTTTCTGTCTTGACGGCTGCTCCGAGATCGACATTAAATTGAATGAGTTTCTGTCCAAGCTGGGGCACCTTGACCTCGTCGTTACACTGGTAGCAGTAACAATCGCAGTTGTCTTCATCGTCGGCGGACAAGGAACCAAGTTTTACCGCCACCGCGTGACCAGACTCCTCGTAGTGCTTCAAAGCATGGGTGTTTCCCTTAAGCGTCGAGCCAAACTGCTCCCGTCCACAACCTATCTGGCCACATGTGAGACAAATCCACAAGTTCTCGCGAAGGTCGCAAGCAGCGCACTTGGATAGATCAGGCTTACCGGGGACCACTTGGATGTCCACCGAGTGCTCACAGGGGAACACCTGCTGCTCCCAGGCCTTGATTTCATCGTCATTGTCGGCAGAGTTTGCCTTAAGAATCAGCTCGGCCAATTGCTTGGCGTGGGCTGGAGCGTCTTCAATGGGCACGCTCTGGTCCAAGGGAGCCACGTAGACGGAGTGCTCCATATCATAGATATCAGTTTCCTTCGGTTCCACGACCTCGAGCTTTGGTTGCTTCTTCTGTGGGGACGAATCTTCGTCCATGGAATCATCAGCGGCAAGTGGCGACTTCCGCTCCAGCTCGGGCTTCAAGGACTTCTTGATGTTGACATAGAGGGCGTGTTTGTGGCGGTTGTAGTGATCGAGGGTGTAGTTCCGGTGCGGGGCACGAGCAAAGCCCTGGTAGCAAGACATGCACACATCTAACCCGTTGACGTTGTTTTCCGGGGTATCGAACGAGTACATGCAATCATCCTTGTAAACTTTAGCAGAGCGAGGAACCTCGTTGGGCAAAGAGCCCGCAGCATTGACTATGTAGTCTGCGGTAGACATGGAAGGTCGGATTGGAGGACAGGAGGAAATACACGGAAACTCGGTGTTCACGTCACGTTTTGGGAAGTCGCCATCGGTTGAGGGCAGCTCCTGGTTATCGGAGGTGTGCATACAGGTGTGAAGCCCCACCATTCTCATTATAGTGGGGGCAAGTACGGTTCCTCCTAATGGCCATGCGGGCCGCTGGCGTTTCTGAGGCGACTAAAGTTCCCATAAAACATGGAACTCACAAGGAATCCCAAAAATTGAGTTATATCTCTATATAATACCACCAATGTCTACACCCTCAGCCTCACTCCTCCATTCATACTATTATACACCGCCACTCTAGTCGGACTAAATTCCTGCAAGTTAGCCACTCCGCACTCTCCTCTCTGTGTACAGTGACATGGTTTTCGCAAATGAAAAGGAGGTTTTTCGCACCCATTTAACAAGTACCTACCACAAATACAAAAACAACACCCTACTACTTATTCTCATCGGCTTCTTGACCCTTGTTCTTATAATTGTCCCCATCTTGTGCTGTGTTGTGGTCAAATCGAACAAAATGTCCTCCTCCACCACCTTTGCTGACGGCCCCAACAACTACGTTTCCGGTGTCTACTTCTCCGACTGGTCTGTCTATCAGGCCAAGCACTACCCTAAGGATTTGAACGTGGGCAAGTTGTCGCATGTCTTCTACGCTTTTCTTGCTATTGACGGGGATACCGGTGAAGTGTCGCTTTCTGACGAGTGGGCCGATACCGACATGCCTCTTGGTGACGATAACGGCGCCTTGGGCCAATTGGCCACACTTAAGCGCTCTAATAGGAACCTTAAGGTAGTGATGTCCATTGGTGGATACGGCTTTGCTGCGCAGTTCCAGCAGGTGGCCGGCGACCAACGCAAGCTCAAGCGGTTCATTGATTCGTCTGCCGAGATGTTGGAGAGGTTCCACTTTGACGGCATTGATATCGACTGGGAGTACCCTGCCTCGAATAAGGAGGGCCAGCAAATGGTGGAGATGCTCCGTCTCTTGAGAGAGAAGTTGGACCTGGTACACGATGGGCTTGTTTTGACTCTCGCTGCCCCGGCGGGTGAGCAGAACATCACATACCTTGATATTCCCTCTATGGATAAGTACCTCTCATTCTGGAATGTCATGTGCTACGACTTTGCTGGCTCGGGCTGGTCTGACCAGGTCGGCTACCACTCCAATTTGTACGGCGAAAATGGTGATAATGACTTGAACGCAGACGACGTGATCAAGACGTACATGTCACACGTGAGCCCATCCAAGTTGGTGTTGGGCATGCCCCTCTATGGGAGATCTTTTTACCAGCCGCTGAGCACAACTGTTGGCAGTGACTTCAACAAGAACTCGCCTTATGCCACCGGCACGATAATGTACAATGAGATTCCCGATGGTGGCTATTATGACAAGCAAAAAGTGGCGGCATCCATCTATGACAAGGAGAAACAGCTCCTAATTACATACGATAGCCCTGAGTGCGTTAAGGTGAAGGCCGATTACGTCAAGGAAAAGGGTCTTCGTGGTGGCTTCTGGTGGGATTCCCAGGGAGAAAGCAAGGACTCAAACTCAAGTCTCGTTGAGTCATTTGTTGAAAGAATGGGAGGTTCTTCGAACTTAGATAAGTCCACAAACTGGGTTTAGGGTATTCAAACACGGAACAAGCAAAAATGGGTATAAAGCAAGAAACAGGAAAAAAAAAAAAAAAAAAAAAAAAAAAAAAAAAAAAAACATCTAGAAATACACAGAATTCTTCGTTTCATCCTCGTACGATTTTGAAGTTGATTGCAATCACTCTGCTCTTTTATTACTTTTTTTCTTTTTTTTTTTTTTTTTTTTTTTTTTTTTTTCTTTCTAAGTCCATCATAAACGCCATTAAGGATGCTAGGTCTTACAAAATAGAGTCCATCCTGGCAAACACACTCAACACTGCAGCAACCAACTCCAATTGTAACTCAGAGGCCGAACTCAGTTCGATCTCCTTGCTGACTTCCTGGCTCAAATTAATGCTAAGACCTAGCGGACTCTGGCTAGACTTTATGCTAAATGGATACTCGCTGTAGTCGTTCAACAACTCATCAGCACGCAAAAAAGCTTGATCTCTCTTCTCATAGTTTAATGACATTAAAACGTTTTCCAAAACGTTGGCAGCGTAAGCTCCGCACACGAGAGCAATCGTTCTCAAGTACTTGAAGGATGTGTCACCAGGGAACTGGTCGTTGCTCAAGGCTTCCAAGTCGATCGTCTTCAGGGTCAAGATACTGAGCACTCTGTTCTTGATATATTCTTTGGACATTCTGTCAGCAACAGGGTGGGTGGCCATGTCGAACAAGAAAAAATTCTTTCTCTCTGTTCTCAACACACCCTTGTCCACCAAACCCTTGGCCAACCTCTCCCTGACCTGCTTCAATTGGTAGGAGATCTTCATCAAGTTCCACGTCTCGCCCGACAACAAGTCAATCCAGTTAGAAACCGAAAGGTGGCCCTCGTCGTTCTTCATTATCTTCAACGCCTCGTCTAACAAGGTCTCGCCGGTAGGTTCGGTATCAATGACTTCGACAAGACGATCACTCAATTCAAACCTCCTTCTAGCGGGATCATTGACCAAGGTGATCTTACCACGGAAAGTCAATTCCAAGAGGATGCAACCACGAAGAGAATAGGAGATGTTATCATTCCAAAAGGACAAGTAACCTTCCTTATCCTTGAGACCCATCAATAACACCTCTTCCATGAGGGTCAAGAAGGGGAGTTTTAAAGCACGACGGTCAACAATGTCTCTTGAATCTATGCCCACTCTGTGGTCAGGTTTCTGGTCACCTGAGACATCTTCATCGTCGAAAGATCCCGATCGTCTGGGGACGGGCGTCAGGGACTTGCCACCACGGCGTTTTTGTAACACTTGGGACGACATTAGAGTCGATCTTCAAAGGGATTGTGTTGTGTGATTAAGATTTTGTTTGCAGAGGGCAAGGTTTGCAGAGCTGAGTCTTGCGTACGATAATAATGTTATGTGTTATGTGTGATTTTTTCCGTTGTTTAATTCAGCGGTTTTTTTTTTTTTTTTTTTCGTGCGATACGGCCATAGTGTGAGCTGCACAGAGAACGATTGCAGTAACAACACTAAGCCCAAGAAAAAAAGAAAAGCAAAAGAAAGAAGACTGCATACATTCCCATGGTTTCCCAGAATCGTGAGAAAGAGTGCCTCTGTGGTTATTTACCGTGGCGAAGCTCTACTGAATTTACTGTCTGTATTTGCATAGACATACGAAAAGCTTCCTTTATAGACGATACTGGCAACTGGAATCATTTACTTGATTTGGGCAATGAGGTTTCCATGAAACAAGGTAATGGCACATTGTTGCATCTAGGATCTTTCCTTTTCTCCACTTAGGGAACAATTCATACCGTATGTGTCTATCTTGCGGGAATCTATACCCGCACATGTAATCCCTGTACTCATTTTGAAAGCCATACAAAGTAACGAGTTTCTCACCATAATACCCATATATCCCGCGAACCCGCTGTCGCGGCTTTTGTTAACGAAGACGCCTCGAGAAAATGTCTTTGTTTGTATACACAAAACTCCACCTGTCGCAGTATTACTCTGTTTACCTCAATAACCGACACGACACAACCTAAATTGTCGTTTCACTTAGCCATTTCTCCCTCGTTAAATTCCACCTCAAGGCAATCTCGTAAGCTTTACTGTCTACCCCACAGAGCCTGCACTCGTGTATGTACTCACGGTAGCGAGCATTTCGCGCTCACCACAACAATAACACTCCCTAGTGGTACATTCTTCCTGACACTAGGCACAGAGCTGAGCTTTAAGCCTACTACAACAGTGAATCTCCCTTGTATATGTCAAGACATCTATCCTACGACGCGAACTGGTCCCCCAGCCAAAAATCTGATACCCGCTCGCCAAATGACTTTGTCTCCTTCCCTACTCTACCTGACCCCCATGCAACCGCAAACAGATCCTTCTCCAAGATCATCTCAAAGACCCTACGAAAGGTCACCAACAATGCCTCTACCTTGGTCCATAACTACTCCAATACTCGCTCATCTGAAGCTCCCGACTTGGTCTCCCCTCCAAATGACCAGCTGTCTATCTACGAGTCGCCTTCTAGCCCAGGGGCCCCATTAGGCCCTTCTGCTGCAACACAGGACCGTCACTCGCACCTGCGACACCAGAGTACCAACGGCTCTTTTGTGCTCAACTCTCCAGTCGCCTCTCCCACCTCCAATCGCATATTCCTGGAATCTCGTCCCTCCCTGTCCTCCCAGCATCTCCATCACCAGTCTTCCCACCTTCAGAATCCGCAGCTTCTGTCCCAGCAACTCCCAAACAACGAAATTCAATCACTGCTGCTGCCCCCGCCACATCCACCACAACATATTCCTCAACAGAAGGAGTCATCTAACAAGCCGGCCTCGCGACCATCATCAAAAGCACTTGCTTCTCCGGCATCGTCCCGCTTCAATTACGAGCCCTCTGCTGCGTCCTCTCAAAGCATTTCCGCCCCGATGTCTAGACCCCAGTCTCGTCTGGACTCCCACCCGAGAGTTGTGGCTGACAACAAGTTCCTTAGACTCTCTACAATGCAGCCTTCTGTCCCACAGGCCCCGGTGGTGTCTCAGAGCGATATCAACGTGATGAATGCTGAAAACGATTCTGTCCTTGATGCTGTTCCCCAAGACAATCGCTCTGTCCAGAGCGGTGTCTCTACCCCCACCTCGAAACGTGCCTCAATTGATAAGTCAAGCTCCCGGACGTTGCAAAACCGCATCTCTTCCATCTTTAATAACTTACCGAACGATATCGAGCTCTCTGATGACTCCGCTTCAGACTTGGAAACTATCAACAATGACAGCATCAGCGCCTCCCCTGCTACGTCTCGTGCTTCACCGCACCACAACCAGTTAAAGGTGGCAAAAAATAATCATTCCCCATCAAAGCATAGTAAGCGTGTTCCATCTGCCAGTACTACAAGGTCTGCGGAGTCTCCTAGCATTACTTCTATATTGCATAAAACGCCCACCGTCTCGAGAAAAATTTCAGCTAACCTTTCGAACTCCATCATTGATGGCGCTAAGAACATCATCACACATAACATGAACGGCAAAACCCCCACCGGCCACTCTTTCATGGACTCCATTGAGAACCTTCGCAAGAGAAAGAAACGCATGGCCAGAAAGCTTTCCGAGAACCCGTTGAAGAATGGAGGCATTCCTAAGAAATACTGGATGAACGATTCTTTCGTTGCAGAGTGCCTCAACTGTCTTAGGCCCTTCACGGCGTTTCGTCGAAAACACCATTGCAGATTTTGTGGGCAAATTTTTTGCTCCAGATGCACGATATTCATTTCCTACAGCCAGTACAAGCATCTCCGCAAATCCAAAAGCTCGGGCGTCGTGCCAAAAGAGCCTAAACACTACCAAGATAAGCTACGCGTGTGCAAACCATGCTATAGCGATGTCATTGTCTATCTTAGTGATGATTCCCTGAGCTCATCAGGAGAAGAAGAGTCAAACTATATAATACAAGAAGATGGCTTTGGGTCCGGCTCTGAAACTCAAGATCGGGTCGGCTACTCGCCATCTCAAAACCAGAAGATGCGATCTTTATCTAGCTCTTCCAGGAGGGACAGCAGCGCAACTCAATCTTTGGCACTGTATCAGCAAAGTGATTCCTTGAACAGGGCCAAGTCCTCTCTCAGTGCAACGCCGTCGCTTGGATCTTCGCACGTTGATTCTAAGGATAAGGGCATTGACAATGTCCCTATTAAGCATGCCCCTCAGATGGCCATTCCGACAACTCGAACCGGTGAAGCCATCGAGATTCCCGTGTCAAGAAGCCCTTATTCTATGAATACTATGCCCATCAGACCTAACATAGCCGTCCTTGCAATGAAGAAAGCTGCTTCCCATTCTGCCTCCATCCCCAATAGCTCTGGAAATGAGGGGGGGAAAGGATTATGGTATACCCAAACTAACGAGCCTGTTGATCAGGCTCCTGAGACAACGAGACCAAGCATCGAAAATATTGGTCTGCTTTATACCTCCTTCATCAAGAGGCGCTCATACAAACTACAAAGGTCACCATCGGAGAGGATGGCGGGCCCATCCCACCTTATGTTACAGTCCCAAGATGGAAATGACCAGGATGGTGACGACGACGCGGAAAGTGAGAACGAAGACGAGAAGGTTATGTCTTTGTACACATCGCTCAACCATGGATCGGCCCACAACCCTGGCACCAACCCTGTTTTATCACCTAGACTGCGGTCTTTGAGTCAGTCGTTGCTAGTCCCTACTTTACAGGAGTTTCCTAATATCGCTGTCAATGAGAAGTATGTCCCTAACGTGCTTTCTTTCGGGGCTGACAGTGCCTCGCCTACAATTGCTAATCCTCACTTATCGGGAGGTATCAATGAAAACAAGCTTAGGTCGGACCACAGGTCTTCAGAAAGAGCCAAGGCATCATTAAACCGGATGCGCCAGAAAAGAATCGGTAAGCTCCGAAATAAAAATGCTCACTTTACAAGGCCACCTTTGGTTCCTCCTCCAGAAGCCTCGTCAACAAACATTATTTTTGGTGCTTCGACAACTCCATCCACACCTAGCTCTCCCACTCCAGTCTCTTTCGGGGGTTTGGGGGACGAAAGAGCCAGCGATACCAAATTTTCAAACACCGGAACTTTGTTGCCTGAAGTCTCGTTCACGTCTCCGTTGGATGCCCAAACCCACAGTCCTCAACGGTCATCGCTGAAACTTGAGGACAGTGATGATCCTGTGCCTTCAGATACTCGGACCTCTGTATTGGATCAAATTTACGCTGATTACAGCGATACTCTCATTGATCAGTCTCTCGTCGATTGTGACATTCTCGACGAGAATGAGCAAAAGCGGTGGAAGCATCAGCTTAAAAATGACCTCCTGAAAGTCCAGCAGATAAAAATCACAGACACATTAGATGTCAAACAGTACGTCAAGACAAAGAAGCTCTTGGGTGGTCGAATCGAGGATACTCATGTGGTGGACGGTATATTCATCACCAAGGATATTGACTCCAAAAAGATGCAGTCTTCGATTAAGAACCCCAAGATTGCTTTACTCATGTTTCCTTTGGAATACCTCAAGCACAAGGAGCAGTTTATCAGTTTGAGGATTGTTGGTTCTCAACAAGCTGTCTACATCAGCAACTTGGTGTCGAGGTTGATCTCCATGGAGCCTGACTTGATTGTTGTTGGCGATACAGTTTGTGGATTAGCTGAAAGACTTCTCGAAGAAGCCAATATCACTGTGCTTTCTAATGTCAAGCCTCAGGTAATTGAGAGAATATCTCGTTATACCAAAGGCGACATTTTCCTGTCTGTGAACGATCTATTCTTTAAAAAAGGGTCTTTGGGAACATGCGAGACCTTTGAGATCAAGAAATTCTACTTCCAGGATATCGTGAAGACGTTCGCCTTTTTCACAGGCTGTGATGTGCTGTCTGGATTCACGGTATGTTTGAGAGGCGGCGATGAGGAATATCTTAGCGGCACAAAGTATGTCACCGAGATTCTTGTCCCTAGTATGTGGAATGCTAAATTCGAGAAGAGTTTGATGGCATCATTGTCCTTGAAGCTTGATGGGCCGAAGGAAAAACAGGGTCAGGAGATACTTAGTCTTCTCGAGAGAAGTCTTGATGACGTGAAATCCATCAATGTTGATGGAGCCTCGTCAAGTATGCAAAGTATGAGTAATCTTGGGATTGTTGATTACGTCAAACTCTTCAGTGAGAGGTTTCTTAGTATTTCTCCGCCGGTGATGTTCAATCTCCCGCAAACATATTTGAACGTCATTGATGCTTTTGTGAAATTCGTCGACTGTGCTTGCTTCGACAAAGAAATACAAGGACTTGACCCCACTTCAGAGATCAAAGTGGAATGGCTCTCAAAGTTAAGATTGGACATCGAGCCAAAGCGGTTCCTTAGTACAGATGATCTCATCCGGACTTTGCAGTTTGTCAGTGAGCATCGTGTTCGTTACTTTTTGGAAGCCTTCAATCAAAGATTAAGGAATTGGTCAAATTGCATCAAGTACAACTCGTACCAGCTTTACCCCATTTTCCACCGCAGCATTCATTTCCTCCACTCCACCGTGTCAATAAAACATGCCACCCCTTGCAGTGGGCCCATGATTGTCGTGATTGACTATTACACAGATAATGATAAGTGTCTTGGTCTCTTCTTGGATCAGGCTATCCAGGACTCGTCCAAAACCTGTGAAGAATGCGGGGAGCCGATCATGGAACACTACAAAACCTACGTTCATGACAATTACAAGATAGACTTGATCATTGAGCGAGTGGACACCAGTGCTTCCGCACACAGTGGAAGAAAGATGAACCAGCGAATCATGTGGAGCTTCTGTCCTGAATGCAATGCGTCTACTCCAATCTCTGTCATGGAGGACGATGTATACAATTTTTCGCTTGGAAAATTCTTCGAACTTTGTTTTTGGGCTCGTGATGTGTACCATCGGAATGGTTGCCCCCATGATTATTTCAAGTCCCACGTGAAGTATTTCGGTTACAGTGACATTGTCATTAGACTAGAGACGTCCCCGGTAGATACTTACGAGGTTGTTGTTCCGAAGAAGAAGCTTGAGTTCACTCTTGAAAATGATGTTATTCTAAAGATCGAGACTCTTGAGAGAATCAGGTCGAAGCTCAACAGTTTCTTCAAAAGTGTTCGGGACCGTCTTGGCCGCATCAAACTAGATACCCCAGAAAAGGCAGAAAGTGGGTATGCTCGGGTTGAGCAACTCAAAACCAGGGTTGATGAGCAACAAACTACGCTCATCAACAAAATTGAGTCAATTTATGAGAATACGTCCCCATTGAATTATCTTTCGCTTAACGTTTTGCAACGGGACTTGCAAGGACTTGTGATTGCGTGGGACAATGACTTCAATGACTTTGAATCTGACTATTTGCCCTCTGAAAGTGAAATCACGAAAATCACCCAGTTCCATCTTCGAAACTTCCTCATGGACAAATTCGATACTGAGTTGGCTGATAATAAAAAAGAAGACCCACAGAAGGCACGTATCAAGCCTGTTCAACATGCAAGCGGGACATCAAACACGGATAGCTTGCCGCGAAATGAGGCGGCTCTATCATCGAAATTCAATAATGGCAATGACGATAGAAAGCAATCGCCCTTCCTTGGATCAAAGTTCCGGGTTCCTCTGGCTGTCATTGAGGATAAAATTTTCCAGATCAAGCAGTCGCTCGAGAACGACAATAAAGCGGTTCCAAAGTCTCCTACGAAATCAAGAACCAACTCAAACAGTGGAGAGGTCAAGGAAGGCGGCCAGCAGAATCCTAAGAAAGTGCAAGACTTGACGAACTACTTCAACCAAATGACGCTTGAATTCCAGCGACAACGTGAGCAGGCTCTAGAGAAGAAACTGTCAAAGCATAAGTCTTTGCCTGTGGTCAACTCCCTGCCTATCGTGGAGATTTACGACAATATCGAGGATGTTGTTGATGTCAACGATACTAAGGAACAGAAAAGAAGAAGTTTAGCGAGAAATGACAGTTCATCCCTTTTCCCAAGGCTGTCTGCAGACACCAACCAGCTAGTCCTGGTGCAAGAGGAGAGTCCCAAAGAAGGAGAGCAGGATAGTGTTGTTGGCGATAGAAGGTCGGAGATTCTCGCTGAAGACCGTAAGTTGCTCCAAGAGGCGCTGCCGTCACAATTGAAGAACCCCCAGGACGTGGCCAATAAGCTGAGGATCGAGATTCCTCAGCCGGAACGAAACTCATTGCTCAAGTCCCTCATGAATTACTGGGCTGATCGATCAGCTACTCTATGGGATCCTCTTGAGTACCCGTTCGATGCTACTGAGCACACATTCGCAGATTCCGATGTCATTGTCCGAGAAGATGAGCCTAGCTCGTTAGTTGCCTTCTGCTTATCCACTAGTGACTACAAGGAGAAGATCAGTGGCATGAAGGACACTTCAGAGGATGGAGAGCTTGATGCTATTGAAGCCAACGAGATGTACAAGAAGAAGGCGGAATCGTTTGCGAAGATTGAGAAGAAGTTCAAAAAGAAGATCGACACGACGAGCAGCTCCACGAATGAATTGGAGTCAGTGATGACCAAGCTCAAGTCCAACCATTTACGGTACCAGTTTGTCGATGGCAGCACGATTCTCTCGTGCAAAATCTTCTACAGTGAGCAATTCGACGCGTTCCGGAAAGCTTGTGGCATCGATGACAAGTTCATACAAAGTCTATCGCGGAGTGTCAAATGGAACTCGAAAGGTGGTAAGAGTGGATCTAACTTTTTGAAAACTTCCGACAACAGGTTCATAGTCAAGGAGCTCTCTAAATCGGAGCTCGAATCATTTGTGTCAATTGCCCCGTTCTACTTCAGATACATTGCCCAATCGACATTCAATACTTTGACCACGGCCATTGCTAAGATCTTTGGCTTCTACCAGATCGAGATCAAGAACCCCGTTACGGGAAAGACGTTCAAGATGGACTTTCTCATTATGGAGAACCTTTTCTACAACCGAAAGTGCTCAAGAATTTTTGATCTCAAAGGGTCAATGAGAAACCGGCACGTAAAGCAGACGGGTAAGGAAAATGAGGTGCTTCTTGATGAGAACATGATTGAGTACATTTACGAGAGCCCTGTTTTCGTGAAAGAGCAGCTGAAGAAGCTTTTGCGGGGGTCTTTATTCAACGATACTTCGTTTCTCTCAGCGATGGACGTGATGGACTACTCGCTTGTGATTGGCATTGACGACACATCAAAGAAGCTTTACACGGGCATTATTGATTGGTTGCGAACCTTCACATGGGACAAAAAGGTGGAAAACTGGGTCAAAGGAAGCAGTTTGGTGGGGAAAAAGGGAAAAGACCCTACTATTGTGACACCGAAACAGTATCGTACTAGATTTAGAGAGGCCATGGATCGGTATATTTTAGAAGTGCCAGACATTTGGTACGAGGGGAAATAGTTGAACTAGATTCCGAGATAAATAAACGTCTAGCGTCAAAAAGGAAAAACAGAAATAATACAAAAAGAAAAAAATCAAAGATTAAAATTTTAATTAAAATTATTTTTAATTTCTGGGATTGAAGCGAAATAAGAATAGGAGATTTCAACCGTCTAGGCAGTGCAAACACCGCCTTCTGCGGTTCGACGCCCTAGGCTGGGCCAACGTTTATTAGAATTGCTAGTAATTAAATGAGCCTCCGCAAGAACACCTCTTTAATAAGATAAGATCACGTGATCTGCGATTGATGTCCGGGATAGGACCAAACAAGGCGGGAGGGGCAAATACGCGCAATGCAGTCACCCATAGAGAGACCGGCTATGGGAAGCATGTAGTCGATTGCGGAATAGGGGCGGTAAAGTACCAAAAGAAAAAGAAAGAAAAGAAAAATTAACAAAAAGAACTAATCAAAGATAACCCTCTAGACATTGATTTTGGTTCTATTTTATTGCTATGCCGCTAGATATCAAGGTTGAAGAGAATTTGTGTGGCTTTTTATGTGAATCAGATTGTTTTTTTGAAATTTATCTGCTCTTAACTTACATTGTTATGGAGACTTAAAATTTTGTTTTGTTTTTTATTTTCTCTTTTTTTTTTTTTTTTTATTTCACTTTTTTTGTTACTGTATTTTGTTAACGCTCAGTCGCCTACGCTCACTGTGGCTGCTCGAAAAAGTAGTGTTTAAGGTGAGATTTCTAATATTGGTCCAGGTGATTTTCTGCTATTTTTTCAGAATTTATTTATTTTTTCGCCTTGCCGCCCTCGTTTCTGCTCCTCCTTTGTGTTCTCCCATACTGAATCCGGTAATATGTGCAGGATGGTTTTGAGGCGCGGCGTGGCCCTCCTTATTCTAACTGGGTTTGTTGCAGATTCGCACGGCGCGGTCTGATCTGGCATGTTGGCTGCACAAACATCCCTCAAGTCCAGTTTTTTTCTTTTATTTTTTTCTTTTTTCCTTCTCTTTTTCTTTTCTTTTTTTTCTTTTTTTCCCTCCTTGTTTGCATTCTTGACTTTGGTTCCATTTGCTGTTCTTCACTACTCCCTTACATAATTAAACAAGGACAAGGAAAAATACTCTCCTTCGCCTGTAACTGCAATCTTTCGCGTTTCATCATTGAATCTATCCTCCATCCGTCGAAAGTCTAGCTGAATTTCGTCCCTCGTTACTGAGATCCCGCCCTTCACCGTCAAGGGCCTCCTCCTCCTGTTCGCTTGTTAATCCCGATTTTGCCAATGATCTTCGCTATTATATCCTCCTTGCTCCTTCTTGTGTCTCTCGTCTTCTTGATCTTAGGTGACGTTTCGTCCCCCGTGACTACCGCTTTGAAGTTGGCCTCTCACGGTGACTTCACCTATGGTATTTTCGGCTACTGTAATGGCAGCTCTTGCTCCAAGAGTCTGTACCCCGTTGCCTTTGGTGATGTCGATAAAGGTGCCAGATGGTTGTTTGCCAACAGCACAAGAGACACCCTCGCAAAAACTTTTATCGTTGCCCCCATTGCTACGGGCTTGGTGGGTATTGCCTTGATTTTCACCCTTATCCTGATCTGCTACGATACTACCCCTGTTGTTATCTTGGCTCTCATCTTTGGTGTCATCGGCTTTGTGGCAACTGCTTTGATCGCCGTCATGGTGGTTCTTGTATTCCACCCCTTTGTTGCCTGGACCGGTTGGCTCCAAGTCGCTGCTGCAGGTGTTGCTCTCATTGCTGTTCCTTGCCTTATCTTGTCCATTCGCGTCCATCCCAAGAAGGGAGACGACGACACATCAGAAAACGCATCTCTCACTAGTTTCGCCGCTTACGATAAGTTTGACACAGAAAACAAGACCGGTTTCTCAGGTCCTCCAATTGGAGGTGTACGTCCTCCACCATCTTTCCCCAACACTCTTCATGACGATGAAAGTTCCACAATAAAAGACAACGGCTTCAAAGAGAGCCAAAGAAGCGGTACAAACTTCACCGATGGTTCCCAATCCAGCTTGTACGATCTGAGACCAAGATTTGCTAATGACATGACAATGCCTCACAATGAACTCAACAAAATGACCACTGCAAATGACAGCTTCGTGAACATCAATAATGGCCCTAGCACACCAGTCTCTGCTAAGCAGAAAATGGCTCCTTCCTTTGTTCCAAATGTGGCTGTGCCATTCCAAGCCGGAAAGGATGCCAGCAACCCTCCTTATCCACCATCAGAAAGGCGTTCCTCGGCTATTGACTCTCAGAAATACGGTGTTTTCGACCACCATCCAAGTGTCGAGGGTCACCAGCCTTTCACCGAGTTGGATGACGAGAATGTCTCTCCCGAGAATGCTCAGAATGTATCTGATGATGATTCGGACTTCACGAGTATTTCCCAAAGGACACCTAATGCCGGCTTTGCTGCAACCCTGGCTCCTCCCTCGTCCTTCCAACCACGCCCACAGCCACAACAGTACCCTCAACAACACAGTCATCACCAGCAGGCACCAAACCAATTCCAACAGCAGCAACAGCAGTATCAGCAATACCAGTCTTATTACCCACAGCAATACCAGCAAAACTACACGAGGCTTCAACAACCTCACCAACCACAACAACCTCAAGAATATGGGCGGGCCCCAGCTGGATATGGAGCTTATAACCAAAGTCCTCAGTTTGGTCATGGATACCCTCCTCACAGACCTAACAAAACGACCATCTCTGATAACATTTTGAACAATAATCCAGAGTTTTCTATTGGTACCGGTGCCAAGAGAAAGCAATACGGAAACGCATTCCCACCTACGAAGTTTGGCGTCGCTCCTGGACCCAGACAAGGTCAACGATCACAGTTTGGGGCTAGAAATGGGCCTTATGGACCCATGAACTAGCATACTGGATTTGCATGACTTGACATTGAGACTTTCTCGTTAAACCTGTGTTATTATTTTTCACCCTTTTTAAATACTACTTTATACTTTTTTTCAACTAGCGTGATACATTTATTAGTTCTTTCCGATGCCTTTTATTTCCTCTTTTTTCTCTTGTCTTCAAGAATCGCTAAAGAAGCCGATGGTCTCCTATAGGAGGGTCAGGCTTATTAGGAGCGGGTCGCAGGTCTGCTGGCGGAGCTTGAGGCTGGGAAGATGGACTTTGAGGTTTCTCGATGACCTTGGTCTTTCCATGAGGTTTCACAAATATAATGATGAACAATGCCAAGACAATAAGTATTAGCAAAAATATGATTTTGCATTTGGTTGTCCTCTTTTGATAGCCCTGAGCTCGTATCAACTCCTTATCCGAGTCCTTAAGGTCAACCTCGGTCCTGGTGAGATTGTAGTCAATTCTGTCCAACATGCTGCCCTGATCAACAATGAGGGTTTCCATCTCCTTGAAGATGGTGGATATCTCCAAAATGCCCATAGCCAACTTGGAAATTTCTCGTTCTCGTTGAGCAAGCATCTGGGAATTGGGATTGTTCTGGATTTGACTTTGGGCCTGCTGGAGCACCTCCTTTGAGTAAGCTTCGATTGTGTTTGAGTCCTCCTGTTCTAAGGCCACGGCTGACGTGTTTGCGGAGGAAAGAAGCTTGTCAGTCTCGTCGTCATCATCTTTCAAGAACTTGATGTAGTTATTCTGAAGATTTCGGTAGATGAGAGAGTTTTCCTGAATCTTGAGGGCGTAATTCTTCTTGTAGTTCTCTATGATGGACAACTCGTTCTCCGAGTAGTTCAATTGCAACCGCTGGAAGTTTTTCTGAAGGAACTCGAACTTCTTGATAAGCACATAGCATGCCTCGAACTTCTTGGTGGTGTCGAAGTTGAGGTCCTCTATTCGCTTTTCCAAGCTTTGCTTTTCGCTATCTCGGGTAATGAGAAGCTTCTTGTAGAGCGACCGCAATTCGTTGGTTCTTGTCTTGATAGCATCTAGGTTGCTGTCCAACTCACTGGCAATATCGAAAATGGACGGAGCAAGCGGTTTCATCTCGATGTCGTCTCCGTTTTTCTTCTTGTCTTGGTATTGGCCTCTCCCACCTCCCATAGATCTCCGGGAACCCATGAGACCCTCCTCTTCTTCAGGAAGAGCGACGAATCTCTGTGAGGCATTTTCCTGTTTTCTGGGAACGGTTCGCCTATACGAGAGGAAAAGGTTTGTCCTATCTCTAAACATGGGGTGCAGGGTCCAATGGATAATCTGGTTATCGTTAAGTCTCAAGGGGATTTGTTGCGGAGTGCACCTTGCGCCCCAAACTCTCTCAGGCAGTCCACGCGCCAGGTAAACATATACGTTGTCTTTAAATGAGAAAGCTATCTACGTGGAGATATTCGTCGGAATTTTGATTAATCTAAATGCTTCTATATGTAGTGAATAGGTAACGTTCTAAGGAATAGTCATGGCAAGTCACCATGTCCCTACATTGGGGTCATGGAGAAAACAGCAGAGCCAGTGGCCCTTGGATGTCTCTTGGTGGACCTTGACTGGTTGTCGCCCATAGAGGCAAGACTGTTCGAAGAAACATTCCTTGAGCCAGAAGGAGACGAGCTTGCCGAGGAGTTTCTCGAGCTTGTCTTCAAGTTCAACGAGCTGGAGGCTCGGTTCAAGAACAGCTTGTTGCGTGAATTCGCCAAAGTGTTGGGGTGCAGAGGCGCTGGTGGCGACCGCGACATGCTTTCTTCGAACCGCTTGTTGACCTCCTCCAAGTTGATGTTGGACCCGGGTCTAGGAGGCTCGTATGCGGGAGACAAGGTGTCTTCGACTCCGCTCTTCATTGCTTCATTGTAACTGGGAACCCGTGACATATCTGCGGGCAACACGTTCGAGTCGGAGCCTGCTCTCGAGAGAGTGGGCAGTGCAAGTGGCACCGGGGTCATCATGCCGCCAGCTGCTTGGCTGCCTGTTGCCTGTCCATACAGAGATTGGGACCTTTGCAACGCTGGTCTTCTGAAAGTGAAGTAGTCGTCGTTTTGGTGGTCATTGCCCCGTTCTCTGGCTGCAGGCGAGGTCATTGTGTTTTCTAGCCCTTCCTGCAACTGCCGCTGAATACTGAGCTGCCTCAAGTTCTCCGTCAACTGCGCTGTGTCAATGCTGGACATGCTGAATTGCAGAACATCGTTAGACCCGCGATTGCTGCTGTATATGGATCTTGGTGTGGCAGTACCAGACGACATGGGAGACTCCACAGGCGATACGTCCGACCAGAGCTGGTCATAGGCATGCTGCTCGTAAATGGGCGGTGCCACTAGTCCCGTGAAAGACGAGTACGAGTGTGGGTTGGACCTAAGGGCCTCTTGGTTGCTCTCACCGAGCCCCTGGAGGTTGGTGAGTGAGTTTCTGGGGTCTGATGCAAACACAACCTCCTCGTCATCATCCACAGGCTCAGGCTGGACTTCGTGAGTCTCTGCAAGCTCGTCATTGGCCCGGGCCTTGACAGTGACGAAAGGTGAGATGAAGAGTTGAACCGGTAATGTGGCTCTTAACTCCGAGGTGTGGCCGTCGGGGTTGCACAAGCCGATGTTGAACTTCAACTTATGTCTGACCTTGATGTGAGTCTGGATGTCGCAGTCCTGGGTGCACTTTGACAAGCTGGGCGGAACTTTGAGGAAAGTTTCGATCTGCCACTTGTCCATCTGGTATTCGTTGTCGGACTCCGGGGCCGCAATGCTCTTCTCGCACACAACACGTTCAGAAGTGTATGGTGGAGGGAGATAGCCGACGTACGAATAGAGCTCAACCAAAGAGATGCGAATTTCGCCGAGGCGTAACCCTTTTAGGAGAGGCACTAGCATCAAACTAATAGGAGTACCTGACCCGACTGCAATAGCTTTGCTAGGAACGCTAAGGGAATATTCAACCTTCTGTGGCCAGGTGTTGTCCACTGCCACTGTCTCGGAGAGCTCGACCGAGTCGGTGGTCATGGTGCGAACCACTCTGACATGCTTCTTCGTGACCATGGGATTGTGGAACTTCCCTCTCTCAAGAATGGATTCAAGCTTGTACACGACACTGGCACCGGGGAGGCCCTCGACGGATTCTGGCATGTCACCTGGAAGAATGGCACTGAAAGGAAATTCGTAGTTCCCTTGCACCAATACATGATTATTCTTGGCTGAGAGAGAGCTGGAAGAACCAGTGGGGGTGTGTGGGGTGGTGTGGAATGAGGAGCCTAGCTGGGACAAGGATGTGGAGGACTTGGATCTAAAGGACATACCAATGTTTTTCAAGGATGTTGATGAATGCTTTGACCTGGCCAATGGTTTCGGAGTTGTACTTCCGTTGGTGATAGCCGACCCGGCGCTGGTGTTTTCGTACATGTTGTTGAGGTACTTCATTATTTCACTTGGATCCCAAGTGTATTCAAAGACCTTCTTTTCGAATCTTGTTGGTTTAGGAGTCTGGCTTCTAGGGTCATGGTACTTCAACCTGACAGTTCCGTAGAGCCGCAAGGAAATCTTCTTGACGCTGATGGGTTCGTTGACGGACAACAAGATCTTTCCGTTTACGAATGTTGAGGCAGCGTTATGCTCCGAGCCCTTTAATAGAAGAACATCATGGGTGGTGTTCTTGAGCCGTATATCGAAGAGAGCAGTCAGTCTGGACTGCGTTTTCTGTTTTGCCATTATCAATGGTGGGGTGTTTTAGAGAGTGAATGAAAATCGAAACTTAAGGTTTTGACTTCTTAGGTTGGTGGACTTTTCTTAAATGAAGGGGTGCTTACTTCACTCTTGAGTTCTGGGCATCTGTTGAAATGAGACTGTGATGGGAAATCTGAAGGACGTACGGTGGTGCTCGTTTCTTTTTCTCAATTATTTTTTTTTTTTTTTTTGTCTTCTTTCTTTTTTTTCCTTCCACTGGTGCGCAAAGAACAATATAAAAGAAATTTTGTTTTCTGTAGTTTCCAAATGGCAGAACTGACAGGGTCCTATTTTCTGTTTACTGTCTTTGGTATTCCTGTCTCAAAGACGATTGTAAGGATAGTTTTCTTGGAACGGAGGTTGTATTTCTTTTCTGATAACAGCTGGATTTTTTTAGGTACTGAAAAACAGAACCTCCTGCAGATGACAGGTTGCGGAGCTATGGAATGACTAGACTTTTGTAACTTCAGGGCGTTCCCCCTATGGTGGGGAACCCGGACAAAATTTATATGGTAGTGGAGAAACAATCAGTAGATTCTTGAGCCACTCCCGGTGAAACTCCCTTGAATTAAAGCCAGGATCAATTTGAACTACAATATGCAACTCATAAGAGCAATCACGTGTACTGGAGGTGGCTTTTTTTTTTCCATTCTTTTTATCGCACACAAGCCACGAGTCAAATGTCTTCTATGCGGACATACGCGGTATATCTTCGTTAGGATAAAATACTGAATGTGAACATGAACAATGGCGGAGGAAAGAATGGAAAAAGGAAAAATAAAGATTTAAGCCATATGTAGAGCGCAAATAGCTCGTGAAAGCTACACTGTATTGTCCTTCTCCACTTGGAAGTTCAGGAGGTACTATTCTCTACTCTATTTTGTTCCGGGCCTCGAGGTGTACTTCGCCCCACAAGTGGTGGATATTTTTTGTGCGACCTCGCGTTCCTGCTTTCGCACACTAATTGGCGGTAGCAACTGAAATACAAGGCGGACAGATAAAAGCCTATGGTGATAGTTGCCAAAAGTAATAGGCAGTGGCGATGTTAAGGTGGCCAGTTGGCTTATTCATACATGGTTGTCACTGTAAATTGTATCTTCGATTTTGAATTCTTTCTGTTGTGGAACGTTTTGGTTATGATTGTTTACACATGGCACGTGCCGAAGGGTTTGTCTTTTTCTTGTTTTTCTTTGATTTCTTTGATTTCTTTCTTTTTTTTTTTTTTTTTTATTGAGCGGAAAAACTTGAGCGCATGGTGGCTCATTCACCGAAAAAGCCGATTCCGTGCCTGTTGATATAGATTTTCCGAAGTGATATGATTTTTGATTCGTGGCACCACAAATGTCTGCTTTGCCACCTTCTAGTTGTCTTAAAACCGTAATTTTTTATTTGGATCATTCTTATTTTGAATTCCTCTTTAAACGTTATATCTTTTACTACACATTCTCTGGTCTCGTGATGTTAAGATCTTTTTTTCGAGGCGGTCGTCGGAGGCATGGCATAAGATAATATCATCTTCAGAGCAAGCGATAATCTTTTCGAAGAGGCGGCTGAAAGGAAATATTCATCATCTTGAGCAACTCGTGATGTTCTCATTGCTTTCATACCTTTCGTGCATTCGTCTTTTCGCAGACTACAGTAAGTTGCCGAGTATTGCATTTCGACAATAGACAGCGAATTTAAAGAAAAAGCGGAAACAGACCAATGTATACATCTGTAGGGACCCTCAATGTTGACGAAGGGACTTCGAAAACATGCACCCACATTGATCATGAAGAACAATATATTGATTAGCAATGGATGGGGTTAAAAAAAAAAAAAAAAAAAAAAGCTGGCGTCTCCCACGCTAGTAATTGAAGCTGGCCAGTTGAGGTGGTCGCGGGCAAAAACGTACCCATTGCATGTGTGCGATCTCAGCACGTCGACGTGTGTTTTTTTAGATTTGCAGCAGCATATTGTGCGATGCTCAATTCAGGTTCGTAAAAACAATCTTCACGACGAGAATACAATTATTTAATGATTTCCGAAATTGATTGAAAACAGAAATTTTCATAACAGAAGAAGGAAAATTTGTAAATTCTCGTTGTGAATAAAATATTCATCTTCTCGGATCTGGCCCGTTCAGATCAATGCTAAAGTAATGCTCTATGATGAAATTACTTCCAATTTTAGCGTTCATGTAGGCCTGCTTGTGCCTTTCTCGGTTAACATTCACTTGACGCTTCTCAAAAGCGGTCTCGCGGTTTGTGAACCAGCCATTTTTTTTTTTTTTTTTTTTTTTTTTTTTTTTAACTTACCCGAGGCCATGCGACACGTACTCACAACAGTACCAAGAAATTGAGGTAACGAGTACGTAAACGGGCACAAAGATCCACTGTTATCCATGGAAAATCGACAATAATGACAGAACTTCCTATAGAGCCGCCGTTGTAAAACCAGATTATTTTCTTTGTTCTTAATTTTTTATTTTATTTTTATTTTTTTTTTATTTTATTTTTTTTTTTTCTTTTTGTGTTTAATGATGTGCTTCCTCTTGTCTCAATTTGTTTTGTTTTGGTATTTGCCCTTTTCTACTTGCTTGTTCTCGCCTCAGGAACATATTCTTCCCCCCCAGCTCTGCAATTTTCACTGGAGTCCTGGCTGAAAAAGTACCGGATCTGTTCGCTGCATCAAATCTGGTGTGATTTTTTCGGCAGCAAAAGTCTAATTTACAAAGTTGCATCCACTTTAAGCTAAAGCCTGCTCGTTGAGGTCCAGTGCTCTCAACAAAATCCCTAGCGAACGCATTGAGGTGGACCCCATTCCGGCACATACTCCAGGAATTTCAAGTAAGGTGGAACACACCTTGGAACGAGCCCTGTGTAAATGGTGCGTGCGGCTCGTTGCAGCATATCGGTCTCCAACAATTCCTCATTTCTCCTGCACACAATTAAAAACAAGCAGGCAATTGCTTCCCCAGCATGTGCAGGGTGGCTGGCTAATGATCTCTTATCGGTATGTGCCCATCTTCTTTTGTGTCTTCCTTCTTACATTTTCGATGCTGTTGAAGGTACGGTAGCCAGCTCCCGACGTCCTTCACTCTTTAAACGCATGCACTTGTTCTCTTCGTGTACCTTAAAGGAAGAGAAAGCTGGTTTTACCCCTGGATTGGTTTCATCGTCAAGTCCCTCTAGTGGCCTACTTATATATTTGCCGTGCTGCTCCTTTTTTTAGTTTTCTGTTCCCCCGAATATCCTAGCCTCCTCACTTCTGCTCCAGAGCCATCTGCGTCGTGCCTAAAGGTGTGTCTACCTACCCATCCCTATACTTCCCCAATATAGACACCCTTTCTTCTTGGTCATTGTTACTCCTTTACAAGTGCGGACCGTCCTTTCCTTTAATCCCCGAACGTTCATTCTTTTTTTCTTTGCATCTGATCCCTACTCTTTCCACTTCATTGTTTAATGTTTAATTCCCTTTCAGACACTCGTTATTAATTTAGTCATTTTACTCACGGAATCCCATACTACGCTTTATTAAATACTTCTTGCTTTCGAAAAAAAAAAAACCCCCCGTCATTGCCTATATCCAACTTTTACACTCTTTTTAAAATTATGTCATATGGCTCATCCCGCAACTTCTTCTCCAGATCATGTTCAAATGAGCCCGCCTCTCCAACACCACTACGAAGCTTGAAGAGAGCAAAGCCTACTGTCGATGACGCTTTCCCGCCATCTCAGCAGTCTCCTCTTCAAGTTTTTTGCCCATCTTCTCCCTCTCCGTTTGGGAAGTCTGTTAAGTCTGCCAGACGCAGATTAAGGTTTGGTCGTTTGCCCTCTCCTGAAACGTCATCTCCAGATAAACCATTGCATGCTTGGAGCGACCAAGAGTTCAGTTTCAACACCACATCGCCGGGCGATGTTTCTGAGGCTGAATCCTTACCCGAGCTTACCGAGGATTCTTTTGCATCATCTACAAGCTCCACAAATGTCAGTCCGTTGTCCAAAGGATCATCGAACTTGGAATACCTCGATCTGCCGCTAGCTTTCAAAGCATCTCCGCTCCCAATATCCTTCACTGACAAATTGGCTGCTGCTGAGAGTGCCAGCGACATAAAGTGGAGTAACGACAACGTGGACCGTGAAATACCGGTGGTCAAGTCGCCGTCAATCTTCGATATACCTGAACTAGTGCACAAGATCATTGAATACGCGGATTATCAGAATACAATAATACCTCGCGAAAAGGCGCCCATCAGGAGAAAGCCACTCTCCTTTCGTCATGCACTCATGATCCACGGTAACGAGCACGCGGCGCGGCTCGCCATGGCTGAGAATGTGCAAGAAGAAGTGGCTACTCCAGACTCCAGAAACGTTCTCCACAGCTGCTTGCTTGTCAACAAGCTTTTCCACCGCATTGCGAAGGAATTGATGAGCAAGCGCATGTATTTTACCAAGGAAGCGTCATTGTGCAAGTACATTGATCGCAGAAAGACCAATGGCGAATTCAGCGAAATTTTGCATCCAAAAATGTTGGTGTTAAACCAGCTTTTTTACCTCAAACAGAGTCAGTTCAACTGCTTAATAGATTCCATGGATTACAGTGAGCTTGAATGGCTTGAATTGTTCATGTGCCCGAAGATCGCCCCTTCTACTAAGTTCCTTAATCCGGGACTTAAAACAATCATCGTCACCGGATCAAAGGCGGTGGACGACAATTTTTTGGTGCAGGTTGCGCAAAAATGCCCTAACTTGGAGGTATTGGATGTGAGAGCCTGCGACAATGTCACTGATTATGGAGTGTATGCTATTGGAACAGGCTGCACAAAGCTCACGCTGGTGAACTTGGGAAGAAAGAAAAAGGGGCACCTTATCACTGACCATAGTGTTTCAGCTCTCGTATGCAACAACCGTCAGTTGCAAACTGCTGGTCTTGCTGGGTGCTATATCACAGATCGCTCAGTGTGGCAATTGGCCCTTAAATGCGGGGCAAAGCTCCAGCGACTCTCGCTTAACAACTGCCCGCACGTGACAGACCAGTCAATACCGATGGTGTTTCAGTACAACCTTTTCCAAGCGTTGAGTGTTCTTGAACTACGCTTTGTTTACCACATTACGAACTTTGAGCCGATAATAGCGTACCAGCGGAGACAGGCCGCACGTGGGTTCTATGTGTTGGTTGAGACGTGCGAAGAGCTTCTCTTGCGAATGAAACAACAGGAAGCACGCATGAATACAGTCATTTCGCATCGGATTGTGCGAGACATTGTGGAGTGGGCCAACGGGAAAGACGAAGATGACGTTTCCTATGCTCGTTTCATGAATGAACGGGGAATTGGCCAGACCGTTACATAAATGCTCAAGATAAGATGAGTTGAAAAGAATTACATTGTAGGAAAAATTCACTGTAGGAAGAATACACTGTAGATAGAGGATTTTGTGTAGCATGGAGTGCATAATTACAGAGACTGAAAAAAAAAAAAAAAAAAAGAAAAATGGAGGGAAGTTTGTTAGCCAGGAGTGCGGACACTCGGTAGAGAGACGAGGCCTGAGAATTAGACAGAAAGAGTATGAATAACGTGAGAAATGGAAGAAAGGAGATGCATGTGGCTAACTATTGACGGTAATAATAATAATAATAATAAAAAAATATCAACCACGGGTCGATTGACGAGGTCAGTTGATGAAGCTGCGATTTCCCTTTGATAAGACGATCTTCATGATTTCTTTTTTTCTCTATTTTGGTTTCTTGTTATTTTTTGGTTTCTTGTTATTTTTTTTTTTTTTTTTTTTTTTTTTTTTTTTTTTTTTTTTTTTTTTTTTTTTTTTTTTGTTTTTCCTCTTCAAAACTGTTTCGAGCAGATCTCCCACTATTGGCTACACAGGAGGTGCGAGCTTAGTAGGCGTTTACACGAAGAGGCAAGGCGTTTTGTCAAGCGGGTTCTCAATTGCAAAGCGCATCGTCATCGGCAAATTGCGAGAATAAGTAAAAAAGTCCGAACTTCCTATTAACTTAGCACAATTTCATTAAAATGCTCTTGTAGTATCCGGTAACAAAAGAATTCTCCCGATTTCAGCATGATGTGCGGAACATTTTGCCGGCCATATTAACACGTAGTCGCTTTGGTTAGTTTCGGTGCGGTGTGTGCCAGACACTCTCGGCTTCGGATACACCCGAGAAGGAACAGTCCAGACCATTCCGCACACCTCAAATGAACTGAGATACATACAGTCCGTTGTTACCGTCGAATAACATGCAGGAGCGAACTCACTGTGAGCGACAAAGAAAACTTAGGCAAGACTTTGCCTCACACGAAAAGAAAAAAAACATCCTTCTTTATTTGCAGGACGCGTGTTTTTGTTTTCGGCACTCAGTCCTTTTGAGTACCCACCCCTTGTATAAGAGGATCTCCTCTCGCAATCCATATTAAGTAATATTTCAATTTCCCGCCATTTGTCGGCGTACAATTTGCCCAAATCTTTGTTTTTAGAATCTTTTTTCTTTATTTGAAGGTTCCTTCCCTTTCAATCTATTAATTCTTCCTGAACTCTGTCTCCCTTCTATTTTGCCTTTGAGAGCGACTCCCATTTCGCCGCACACCCTTCTCAAAATCCCGCGCTGTGGGCCCCAAAAGAACCCTCCCCCTCGAGATTATAATTGCGTTCAGAGATTTCTCTTTTGCACTTTTGGTTGATTTTCCAATTTTTAATTTTCATTTTGATTTTACATCGATAATTCGTTTTTCCCTTCCTGCTGTTTCCTTTTTGCATCTCCTCCTCAATAGTCATCCTGGCCCACTCATATTCGCATCCATACTATGGCCCATCGCTTACTCCATAGCTACGGCGTTCTCAGTAATTCCGCCGCTCTGGGAATACAAGCTGGTCACACGATACCCTCATTCAATGAAAACATCACCAAGACACTGGCCTCATTGAAAGAAACCAAAGATGCCCGTCTTAGTTTTTCATACGGCTCCTCCCACCTACCGGCTCCATCGCACGCGCAGCCTCCGCACAAAACGCTATGTCAGCAGGCGTCTAAGTTGGATCTCATTGATGGAACAACATTGACATCTTTGCCCTTGCCACCCCCGCTTCCAGCCCAGAGACTTAAACGCGGCGATCTGGAATCCTCGTGTCTCTCTAGAGGCTCAGACTCTTTGGTCAACTCATACAAGCAGCACAGCCTACTGAGTAGCAACCAGGCAAACTCAATACCCAGCTACCATTCTTCTGCAGACATACCCAATGCTAGCTTTAATCTGGATCTCGTTGATGACACATTCGAAGAGTCCGAAGACCCTATAGTTCTTGTTGAAGATTACATGGAGCGAGGGTACTCAGAGAAGCAGATGGAGCGCAAAAAATCCTTGATGTCGTTTAAAAAACGCGTCTACTCCAGCAACAGTGCTTCTTTGTCGTCGTCGGTCAACTCCAGGAAAAGACCCGCCGATGATGACGAATGTTCTGTCTTCAAACACCCGAACCGAAGCGAGGACTTGGAGGCCATCTTCGGCAAGATCCCCGGCACTGACCGTCTCAAGCACTGCGAACTCTGCGACAGACCTTTATATGAGATCAGCTCCATCATAGATCTGGCACGCATTGTTCCTGACGACGAAGGAAACAGCGTTTCCCACAAATTACCCATGGAAAAGCTCTACAACGAGTTCATCTGCTGGGACTGCATTAATCTATACGAACACTTCCTCGAGGAACTCTACGTGAGCGAAACATCTCAAACTGATGCTCACAAGTCCTCTACGGAGAAGCTCGTTGGCATTTTTTCAAGCATTAAGAACAATTACGCGGTGGCAGAGCCTCCGAAGAAGCAAACACAGCGGCCTTTCTCCAATAATCTCTTGGGCAGGCTACACAGTCTTAACTCTGGAGTCCACCTGGCACCAAAAGAACTGGATGTGTTTAAACACTTGAGAGATAAGTTGAGGTGGAGATGGAGACTCAATGGGCTCATCCCCAGTGTGTTTTCGCAGTAGGTCCGCCATCTTCCATTTTCGCACCCGTACACCCTCGTTTTCTTATTATACTTAACGATCCTAATGATATATTTCTACCCGGTACATAAAACTATGCGCTTTCTTCTGTTCAGATCTCTTAGCCACTTTTCTAACAAAAATGTGCTCTCTCTCGAAGAGTTTTTATTCCGAAAAGAAGTTCTAAAAACATACAAGGATATGATGCGTGTCATCTATAAGCATCATGAACGGTCCGAATTAGCAAAGTTCGCCAGAGATGAGTTCAAGTTGAATCAGGGTCAGAAAAGTCTATCACACAGAAAGTACTTGCTCCAAACAGGTCTCGTTCGGATGAACGAAATGACGAAACTTTTGGGCATAAGTACCACGTTCTGATTGGCCCATCTAGCGAATCTTCAACAGAGACATTTGCAACGAGTTTTCAATTTCATCCACTTCCTTCTTCACCGTGGTCGCATCTATCCCGTCATCAGCAAGCAAATCGCCAAAGTTTGGTTCAAACTTGAGGTTCGATTGAGTCTTGCCCAACTCATTCTGGAATACCTTGCTTGCAGAGACCACATTGGTGTCTTTGACAATCATTTGCACTACTCGTGCCAACTCCCAGCTGTCCGCAATCATTTTCTGATACTCGATCGATGGGCGGTCAACTGTGCTCAAAAAGTGTTTCTTCAAGTCTTTGAAGTCTAGGCTTTCCAAGATTGCTTTTCGAGCATGCTCTTTATCTCCTGTGTCAGACAACTTACCGAGCTTGATTGCGTTGGTGTATGTATTGAAGATGTGCTTCTCATGATCAGTAAGCTGCTTCAGATACTCTGGATCACTGACCCAATTGTTCCATAATTTCAACAATCTATCAACCTCGGTCTGGTCACGCTCTGTTATCAAAAATTCTTTCAAATACTGGAGTCTGACGTATTCTTTCGAAATGTTCTTGTCCTTCTGGAAATGGGGAATTGGATTTATGGCGACACCCAAGTTATATTCGGAGTCAAAGTCTCTATTGTCGTGAAGGTTGAATTGATCGCTCAAAATCCAGGTCTTCATTGACTTCATTTTTCTGAAGAAATAGCCATAGTAGTCACTGTTGAGCATCCTGGATGTCTTGAGAATCTTAGTGATGAGTATGTGACGGGATAACGAGTTGGCGAGTCTCTCACCGAAGAGAAGGAAGTCTTCGGTCTTGGTAAATAAACCTTCGTCAAAAGCTTCTTTAACAAAAGGTTCAACCTCGGCATCCGAGGTAAGATAGAAGCGGAAGATCTGAATAAGATCCTTCAAGGATTTAGGGGTAGCCTCCAATGCAAGCTTGTAAGATGAAACATCTTGTTGTATCATCTTAATTTTGAGTTCTTCGTAGGTTTTTGAAGCAAGGGTAGCAGCACCAATCTTTGTGTAGAGGTTGACGAGCCAAACTCTGAGTTTATAGTTCTCGGAGTCCTTGTTCGAAAGAGCCTGAAGCTGAATGATATGACGAGTGATGTTCTTTGTTGAGGGGTCAGATCTCAAAGATTCAATCATGCTAATGAGGTAGAGATCATAGAGCTCCGTGTTGTCAAACTTCAGAATTTTGGACCACTCCACGGTCAGCCTCTTGTTATTTTGCAAAATCCTGACAACATTCACGAGAGTAGTTGCTTCCTCAGTAGTGAGGTTGTTCTTTTGCAAAAGGTTACTGTAACGCTCCTCTAAAGAGTCAAGAAACTCCAGTGGTAACTCCCAGTTCAGCAAGTCGACAGTACATGAAGGCTTTGCGTGGAACTTGTCGAAGTACTTCACAATAGCACTCTCTTTATCTGTCTCATAAACATGACACAAGTATATGTTGGCGTAGTATTCATTCCTGTTTTGGAACTTGATGTGGTCCAAGACCTGATCTTGTGTAAGACCCAACTTATGAGCAGCTTTGATGAGGTACTTCCAGGTATCAAGGTCGTCAAAGTGATCTATTAAAAGGAGCTTTTTCGTCCTGTCGTATAGAGCGTTCCAGTCCTCGACAACATCAAGGGCATCGAGGTACAAGAGGAGGAGCTCCAATTCCAAGTGGTCCAAGGAACCAAGGAGCTGTACAACATCTAAGTGTTTTTTCTGAGAAACCAAGATCTTTGCAAACACAAATCTTTCTTGGTTTGACTGCAATGGCTGCAATCTACCAATTATCCCTGAGGCCAATCCTAAGTAGAGAGACTGGGATTTGTCAGATGGGCTTTGTTTGGCTAACAAATAGCAGGTCCAGGCGGAGGTGACCCCATAATGACGATTCGACTTTGCATGCTTCTGCAATTGCATGGAGGCCTTTTGCACAGCAGGCACATTGTACACTGACAAGGCTTTATCAAAGTAGGCCAAAATCAAATCAGTGGAGGGGTATTTCTTGATTGCATTTTCATAGACAGCATCAGCCTCGTCGAAGAGACCAAGTTTCCTCTGCAAATCATAGAGTAGGGATAACGAAGATAAGTCGCTTGGAGTCTTGGCGAGCAAAGACTTGCATTGGGCGATGGATTCATTGAGTTTTCCAGAGGCATAAAGAAGGTAGGAGTTTAAAGCCCAGTAGTAGGACTTGTTTGGGAACTTTTTGAGTAAAGAGTCTAGGTTCTGCTTTGCATAGGTGAGGCGACCTTCCTCGATTGCAGATAGGATGTTAGAGTCGGACATTGACGCTGGAGACGGTTACTATAGCCAGATCTCGAGGTTCGCAAGATGCGAACCGAGATAAACATCAGTACCTCCTTGGCATTCCAAGAAATAAGGAACCAGAGAAGAAAAAAAAAAAAAAAAAAAAAAAAAAAAAAAATGTGGCGGCAGATGTCAAAGTTCCGGTCCGAAAGTCTGCATGCGACCATGAATACCAAGGAAGATATTGGCATTATCGGTTATTTTATTTGATACCATGAAAGTTCGATGGGCTTC